>CAJINV010000014.1:2203922-2422246 GCA_905178155.1 Amoebophrya sp. A120 | reverse complement strand
GTTTGAGTAGCTCCTTTCGACAAATGAGCGGATCACTTTTGTGTAAGTAACAATGTCACTCATCACCTATTTACCACATCTCCCAGTTGTTGATGAGACTGCCACGTTTGATCATGCGGGGTGGAATTTTCTGGGAAAACCGGAGAAGTTACGCAATACAAAAATACCAAATTCTCTTTGTAGGCGGACTCTAGTAGCTGGTCGTGCAATAAACAGAGTCGAGTTTGTCATGCTTTGCGAATGTGCTGCGGCGGCGCCTTGCTGTTCGAGATTTATCGGCGTCGAATAGCAGTCGCCAATCGTGTGATGCTACGCCTGTCATTTTTAGACCCGGCGGAGTTTAGAATGTGACGCGATAAGCTTCAGAAGTTTTCTACTTTGGGGGTTTTTGTATTCCATAAATGGATTCTATCAGTACTCCGAGTGTCAACAAAGATGCCGCGATATCAACACGAAAACATTCTCCGACTTCGATTTTAGAACTCGTCGAAGCAAATCTGTTGCAAGTGGTCGGACCAACTGCTGCGTCGATCACGGGCACGGGTCGCGACTCGTAAACAGAAGACACCACAACTGGAAGAGTTTGTTGTACAACTTGAGTATTTACATGCAAGAATTGTCATGTGCCTTCGCGCTCGGCTGTTGAACGATTTGTATTTATTTCATGTCGAACTGCAAACTTTTCATTCGGGAAAAGCGAACTTCAATGTTTTTCTACTTGTGGACGCGGAGAAGATTTTCTTGTTGATATGAACGGGCCAAATTGGCGGCCTAAAAAAAATCGAAGCAGGTACTGCAATGATGATGGAGCACTAACCTCTTCAAAATCTATAAGTAGTTAATCGTGATGGATTGCAGGGTAATTGCCTGCTTTTGCGTGCTTGGTATATGAGTGCGACAGCCTGCGTTCAAACATACAAAAAAATTATCAGCCTGCCAGTTCGGGTGTCGTTTCCCGCCTGTCCTTTATGATAGTGATCTACTCGGGCTGACTGATGTCGAAAAAAAAAAAATATGATACAACTTTTTCCGTTTTGATCAGCGTGCTTAGAAGCACGGCCTTTGCAGGGTTGAGAGGCATATATTTTTCGACATCATGCCACTCGAATAGTTGCGATGCATAAAAGCGATGTTAGGTCGGAACACCGGGTCCCCGAGCGGTAGCTCGGCTAGTTTTGGGCTTCCGACTACGCCGACGACTACTACTGGCGCTTCGAGTTCGGCTAGTTCTGGATTACCGACTACCCCGACGACTACTACCGGCGCTTCGAGTGGGGACGTGCCGATGGTGAACGCTGAAGAGGCAGAAAATATCTTGGCTGGCGGCGGAAGAATGAAGGATGAGAATTGAGTATGATCAGGCGAATAGAAAACGTCAGGAAGTCACACAGAAATACTTTTTTTTTCGTCTAGACATGGGTGTACGACAGTGACATGTACTACCACCGTCGAGATATGAGTGTAGCTGTGTAAAGGATTTCAGGTGCACGAAATGTATATGCATTATTGTAGTGGGGACTTGCTCTACAATTCGAATGATAGACGAAGACTTCTGTAGTGTTGTAGAAGTATTCGAAATACCATCGTGCGGATTTAGTGTTTTTTTATAGAAAAAAGAAGAATTTTAGAGTTCGCCCTATCGAACATAGAAATCACAGCGGTTTTTTTTTTGCATTAGCGAGCTCAGGTATCTGAGCGGTATTGTGCTAGATGAAGAGTCTTGAGAAGAATTTTTTCTTCAACCGCGAACTTCAAACCACGTATGACATTCCCGTGGACACGGAGGTGCAGTAGAGGTGCAACGCACTTACTTTGTTGACTGAGAACATTTCGATGTGAAACGTGTCGGTACGAATTTTCATCGGATAACTACACGCCACGGTAGGAAGGAACTTCTGCATGTATACAAAATCGATCCGATCTTCACGACATTGGCCTGCGCTCTATTCTGGGTGGCGCGCGATGTGTTCAGCTTGAACTTCAGCGGAGGAATTGCGTGGATAAGAGAATCTGCCCGAGTGAATGAAATGTAGTTCGTGAGGGTGTGCGAAAGTGTACGGCTGTGAGGTATATTGAAGGTCGACATTAGTTCGAAGTCGAGTGAATTAGTGGATCGATGTCCGCGAGTGAAAAATAGAAACTCTCGACGATATTTTCGACGAAAGAGTACCAAGGATGTATCGCAATTTTACACCGATGATGAAAATTCGTTCGACGTTGGCAACGATCAGGCGGAGCACAAAATAGAAATTTATGAGTGAAAAAATAAAGAAAAGGAGTTCCGACATATTTTACAACTTGAAGATGTGAGCCATAATGTAAATGTCCTCCCACTATAGAAAAATAGCTTCTCGTTCTTATTTTCAAAGTCATCGGAAAAACATTACGTGGGCCATTCAATCACGCCAACAGGGATTCGAAAGTTGTGTCAACAGGTCAAAGAAAATGTCTGAAACCGAACAGAAAGCCGCCACCACTTTGAAGCGAAAAACTTCGCCGGTGTTAGACACGGAACAGGCCGCGCCGCCTCTGAAAACGAAAGATGAAGATGCTGACGGGGCCGAACTATCACTGAAGATGCAAGATGGAAAGGTACAAATTGAACTGTTGGACTGTGTAGAAATTTTCTTAATCGTTGCTGGCATTGAAAAAGTTGCGACGGAACAATAGAAAATTATTACAGTTGCTTCTCATAGAGGAGTTGCATGCTGAAAGTATTTTTGTATGACAGTGAGCTCGATTCATCGTAGCAAATGATTAAACACTACAGATGGAGAAACCACCAAAGTCACCTCCGACGGCCGCAGCGCCAGACTCCGAGGCGATGACCGCGATGACGGAGTCGGTGGAGATGATCCGCGACCTTCTGGAGCCGGCCACGCCGGAGGAGTCGGCTGATGTTGTTGACGACGATGCCCGAAAAACTCCCACCACCGGCGTCGAGTCGACGCTCCGACTGAACGATCCGGATTTTGAGTTGTACTCACCGGTCGCGAAGCGACCCCGTTGCGACAGCACGGAGTAGATGGCTACTGTGAATGTAAACAATGCTTCGAAAGTCATGCGTACGTAGGTACGAATGCGAGACTCGGACGACCGTCGTCGTTCGGTGAATGTGTATGAAATGAACATGCTGGCGGCACACAATATACTGAACTTTCATCGACCTGATTTTTTTGATCTGCGTTGGGGTGATTCCTGGCGCACGTATTTCTTCTTCTAGTCGTCAATGCATCGACTCGCGATAGGACGAATGGCACAGAAAATATATTCTGCATAGTAGACAATGGCTGGGATCTAAAAAAGACATAGCCTTCTTGCAATATCGCACTTCTTACCATCAATTTGTCTCGTGCATGTTCCCAAATTGTGCGACACGCCCGGGTGGATCAGATATAACACGACGATGCGAGGCTTTGGAAGCAGACGTGATGACCATTCGATCTCTAGTAGGATGCTAGTATGATGATGAAAGTCGTTCACGCCATGTCTATCGTTTTAAACTCACGACGACATGAAATTTGTAAGATTTGAAAAATTCGTTCTCGCTTGGATCGTGATCGAAAATTCGTCAGATGGTCGTAAGAGCAAGGTCATCGTAATCATACAGGTGGCGAAAAAACGCGAAGTTTCGTCATCGTGACTCAAATAAGATGCGAAATCCTCTTGCTTACTAAAACGCGCATGTGTATCGATCAACGGCGAGTAGACATCGTAGTGAATTTGGTAATATTTTTTCAGGGTTTTCGCGACGGCTAGCTGTAGTTCGACGTTTGTTAGATTTGTCAGAAGAATGGAAGATAGTCCCTCGTCCACCTCGCCCGCGGCTGGTGATGCCAGCACGCAATCGGGGAACAAAGCCGCGACTACTAACGATGAAAACGACAGCGACTTCTTTGCTCCCATCGCCATG
This sequence comes from Amoebophrya sp. A120, assembly GCA_905178155.1. Classification (NCBI taxonomy): domain Eukaryota; class Dinophyceae; order Syndiniales; family Amoebophryaceae; genus Amoebophrya; species Amoebophrya sp. A120. The sequence continues at coordinate 2,418,333 of CAJINV010000014.1, read as the reverse complement.
CGCGACGGAGTTCCCATGGTCAAGGAGTATGCTTGTTCCGAATGCGGCGCCGTTTTCCCCACATTGATGGATCATCAATGTTACCACGAACGCCGCGGATTTGACCACGCGGTACTCTATTTTTCAGCTTGGAGCAGTACGGGTTTTACATCTTTCGCCTTTTAGTTTTTGGAATTAGCTCGGAGTGAGAGTGGAAGTCAACAAATCTCTGGTGGTGTGATTTCGCAATTATTATCTACATAACCACACCATAAAATTTTCGCAGGTTGAAGAAGTTTGGACGGAAGACCTTCCGGACGGGTTTGCATTGTGCCACGACTACAATGCGGCTGCGACTCTCAGTGCTCACCTCGATGGAGATCGGTCCACGAATCCAGGACCATCGGTACAATAGTTGAAGTCAGAGTGTTGATGATGTTCATAATGCGTCGATGTTTATAAAATTTATTGCTCTACTGCATGTTCTACTTTGTAAAAACGTAAACGCCGGTCGAGAATTAGTCCGCAGCGGTACACCGAGGTTAGAAGTTGCGTGTGCAATTGCATCCATCATTACAGCATTGTTCCATGCGTGAGCGATGGAACAAACAACATCAGCTCCCGATTTCCAAAGTTCGCGCTGCTGAATATGAAGGGAATATCTTCGGAGGATCGGTCGCCAAGCCGACGGATCAGGGGAACGGTAAGAACGTGCAACCGGTCGTAACTGCGAAGGCTGAAGAAGGCAAAACCCGGATCGTCAATTTTTTAGGACGGGAAGTGGAAAATCAATGTCGCGGGGCTGGATGCACACCTAGTTCGAAATGCGATCCCTGCATTTTTGAAGAAAAATTCATCCTGTGCCCGTCGGCAGACGACCGTGCTCGTGTAGAACGTGCCACTGCTCGCCTACGCCAGACGGACCGCAAGCCGTCGGAAGATGCTCCAGCAGAGCCCGCATCTTCGAATTGGGAAGATCTGTACGATGATCAGGAGCTGGATGATTTGACGTCTGGGTGGTATGGAGTTGCACTCTCCATCCGCAGGTCAGGAAAGATTGACTAAGACCAAGCGTACCTGTTGTCGAAGATAGCAACTTGTACTATGAAACAACTTTTCGTTCTTTCATTCTTCTGATGAACTACTAACTGACCACAGAAAATCAAAAGGCAAGCCTGACGATCAGCGTGCTACAGAAAGCGGGCCGTTTGCTACTGCTCGCGTCAATTAGCGCGTGGTGTTCGCGATGCAGTTCATCGGTCGGAGGAGAGGAACTCGAGGCGGTTCGGTCTTGGTTGAATGCTTCGAAAAGAAAACTACGAATTTTTGCTATTTCAATGATCCACCACCTTTCATATAAAATAGATCACAAAGGAAGAATTCGGTATCACATTATAGATGAGCCACACTGAGGTCAACTAAAAAAAATTTGAAAAAGATGAAGACGATGAAGTTCATTGGCAGTTTGCAAAACGAAGAAGAGCACACTTAGGAATTTTTTTTCTGAGGTTGTAGGGATCTGGATCTGGAGTGAATTTTCGCTTGGCGAAAAACAAAACATGTGCTGCGTGTGTCGCAATGACAGTCTGTATCATCTATGCGAAAAAGAAGCCGATAAATTTTGCGATTACTCACTCACCAAAATATCAAAGTGTAGCTCTCATTCCAGGCTTATTAGAAAGTGCTCGCTTGTCGTTGTGCAAGATTGTATCGTGATCTTATAATTTGTTTGTTCTTTTCATGTAGTTCTACTTGCGATTGATCTCATATATGGTACCGCCCAAAGCTCGGAACATTGTCACTCTTTTTGAGTTGAAAATTTGATGTGAAATAATATCAACCCGACGGACTACTACTTTTGCAATGACGACACGAAGTAAATACTCGCGAAAGGATCAGGTGCTGACACTTCGGTCAGATGTAATGTACCACCGTGTCACTTCCAGTAATCCGGGTCGGGGCGTGCCTCGTAGCGAATACATTTGGGTCGGCGATAGCTACGGAGTGACCGTCCAGAGTACGCGGTACATCACTTCCTGTATCGAAGAAAAACCGTGCCAGTGTAATCTTTTTTTTGTTGGCAGCAGCATCACTTTGTTTGAGATGACCGAGGAAGCCCAACGTGGGTGGTTTGTAGAGAACACACATATGAAGAAGAGCACCACAGCTGCGTACTATCAGATACAAAAACCACGCACGATCTGTAATTCATTTTATACATGTATCGTTTTTCTTTGGGAAATTCCGGTTTCTTGTTTCTCAACGGCCACGTAACCAACGACCGGAACAACGACGCGAAATTCTTCTGGCTAGCGGAATCTGGTACGTTCAATCATGGCGTAGTGGTAAGTATCCGCTAGTCTACCACTGCGGCATCACGGAGGAGTATGCGGCTGCCGTGCGGGAAGCCTTTCAACATGTTCGATTTATCGACCTGAAGACCGTGCCTTCGTTTCATTTTAGTTGATTGTCATGCCGCAAGTTTCCTGTGTTCATAATTTTGAAATAATTTTGAAGTAACACGTAGGCATGAAATTAAGGCCGGGTTTTCGTCGATACGTCCTGACATATACCTTTTTGATGGGGAATCGTTGTGACAGAAATAGTGAATTGAAGGTATCAAGGTGAACGCGCTCCAGGAAACGTCTGAAGTTGTGTGAAAGATGAAAATCACATAAAGTCGAGGGAACGGATGAGATTTTTCGTATAAACAATAAAGTCCCCCACTTGAATCACGAAAGCAAAAGCACCGGCGGAAGGTGATGGAGCGCGGGAGGGAGGGGGCGGGGGGCGGGCCACGGGCCTCGGATGTTCTTATATTTGCCTTTATTCTTGACGTGTCCAGCTTCCATCGTCGAAACAGAAAGAGATAGTCTGCGGTTTATCTACTTTTGTTGTTGTGTGAAGTCTCCGCCTCCCTGGGCGGTATACAAATACAGGTTTGGACTTCTTGCATCAAGAGGATCATTCGTAACATCTTCATTGAAAAACAACAAAGATCAAAAAAAATTGGGCGGCGCCAGCCCTGGCAATTCCGGGCCTATTTCGGTGCTATTTTTCCTACGGTTGCCGTGTTTGTTTTTCTGCCTATTTTCCTGCTAATTCCCTGTCTAATTTCTTGTCTAATTTTTTGTCTATTTCTTTGTCTAATTTCCTGTCTATTTTTTGCCTGATTCCCCGCCTGTGTTTGCCTGTTTCTTGGCTAATTTTGGCGACTTTTTTTTTTCGCTGCGAAAACCAAAAGCCCCGGAATTAGGCGAGAAATAGGCAAAAAAATAGGCGCGCTGCCTCTGTGCGCGGGGGGCCTGGGCTGTTGGCCCTGCGCGTTTTGGTTTTCCTTTTTTTGTTTTTTTCTTTGCTTCCCTGGCTTGGCGGCCACTCGGGTCGCCTTGGTGCGCATGGGCTTTGACCGTTTGGAAATTAGCACCGAGATAGGCAGTGCCCCGCCGGGGGCGGCGCTGGCCTAAAAAAAAAATTCTTGGCAGGAGTACTCAGTCTTCAAACAGGTTGTCGCGTTATGATTTTCTTAGTGCGGGGGGCCCACGCCCCCCCCCGCCCCCCCTCCACCCGTATTTTAAGATTTGAGAGGCCCCCCTCCCACCCGTAATCTTTATTCATCGTGCAGGTAGTCGCAATGTTTGCGGGTCGGCTCGAAGTAAGTTTCTACTATGAAGAAACTCGATTGGTCTGCGGTTTATCTACTTTTGTTGTTGTGTGAAGTCTCCGCCTCCCTGGGCGGTATACAAATACAGGTTTGGACTTCTTGCATCAAGAGGATCATTCGTAACATCTTCATTGAAAAACAACAAAGATCAAAAAAAAAAATTCTTGGCAGGAGTATTCAGTCTTCAAACAGGTTGTCGCGTTATGATTTTCTTAGTGCGGGGGGCCCACGCCCCCCCCCGCCCCCCCTCCACCCGTATTTTAAGATTTGAGATTGAGATCTGATATCTAAGATTTGAGCTTGAGATTCGATAGATGACCTGCGATGTGTTTAAGATGTTTTAAGATTTGAGATTGAGATAAGATTTGATAATTAAGATTTTTTAAGATATAAGATTGAAATAAGATTTGAGATTGGGATAAGATTTGATAGATCATCTGAGATCGATTTAAGATTTCTTAAGATTTGAGATCGAGGTGAAGAATTAAGATTTGGATTGTGAATCAGATTGAGATTTGACTTGAAATTGATTTATTCAATTTGAATTATTCATGAAGTTGAATTATTCAAGTTGAACTATTCACGAAGTTGAACTATTCAATTTGAACTATTCACGAAGTTGAACTATTCAATTTGAACTATTCACGAAATTGAACTATTCAATTTGAACTATTCACGAAATTGAACTATTCAATTTGAACTATTCACGAAATTGAACTATTCAATTTGAATTATTCACGAAGTTGAACTATTCAATTTGAACTATTCACGAAATTGAACTATTCAATTTGAATTATTCACGAAATTGAACTATTCAATTTGAACTATTCACGAAATTGAACTATTCAATTTGAATTATTCACGAAATTGAACTATTCGGGAGTCTTGCGATAAAATTGTAGATATGACTATCAATAATTGCTATGCCGCCAGATGGAGATGCAGCAGAGAGCGTGTTTCTGCCACGAAAATGGAAGCCGACCTTCTGGCGTGGATCACGACAGCATGATAAAAACACATCTGCAGATGGTTTTATTTAGTTGCGCGCAAAGAAAAACACTGGCATAGAGAAATCACATACGAAGCTGAGCATCAAGGCTATGACCACAAGTGCAGTCGCTTGCCTGTGCTACTGGAGACGCAATCCAATGTAGTCTAGTCACATTAGAAGTGTCTTTTATACGAATCTGCAGTACTAGCTGCAACGAGAAGCAACAGAAAGATGTTCAACTTGATTTCACAGAGGATCCTAGAAGACAGATGAGTAACCCGTTGTGGTGCAGCACTCAGTTCCTCTCTCTTTTCTATTTACAACACATTTGCATCATTACCATTACGGTCACTTCCTTCTTTAATCTCCACACCGCTATGATTTGTCTGGTTTTCCTTTTGAAGCTCGCGCGATTCATCCGTTAACGACAAGCACCAAGCGCCGAAGTTCAAAATCATTGCCATTGTTGTAACAACTTCCTATGTCGTCTTCCTAAATCTGAATTATCTCAACGACTCGCGTCCTTGTTCCTTTATTCCTTTACCAACAGCGACAAAAAAAAAAAAACAACAAACACTAGAAATACTTCGCTTTTTGACCACGACTTGGCGGCACGAACACATAGACCATGTTTTAGTTTTTCTTTCGAAGATGAAAGCGATTCGACTTGTAGCCACCGTGAGCAGTAGAACCGTTTGAATTATGTAAGACGAGAAACATCAAAAACCTATACACATTGGCGACAGGAGCAATTTCCTCCAAAAATCAAAGATGGTTTCCGTGGCGGTGTCCCTCCCCCGCACCATCACCTCCGCGGGGGGTGTCCTCGCCCAGCTAGAAGAGCAGGACAACGTGCTGAAAGCGGAAGCGCTGGTCCAGCTTGACAGTGTGGTGGACCAGTTTTGGCCCGAGTTGGCGGATAATCTGGAAGTGATAGAATTGCTCGCGGAAGATGAAAGCTTCAGCGGGAAAAAGCGGGCTTGCTTGGTACAATAGTTTTTTGATGCGGTTAGTACGACGAGAAGTCTGTTAGATCCTGCCATGCAGAATTGAAATTCTGCAACTACAACCAACTAAAGTGCCGCGATTCAACCATCCAATATGGTTCGCTTGCGAGACCAGGAACAGGCCACCTTTAGATGAACCAATACCTCCCATCAACTGGTTCTACAAACGAAAAAATGACAGGTCCTTTCCAAAGTGAACTACCACTTGGAGCTTTACGACATTGCCCTGGAATACGCTCTCGGTGCGGAAGAGTTTTTCAAGTTGACCGACCGGACGGAGTACGTGGAAAAAATGGTGACGAAGTGCATTGACAAGTACATCGTCTACAAGCAGGAGATGGACAACGGAAAAACCGACCTTCCCGCCCTGGACAGCCGGCTGCTCGACATTGTGGAACGCATGTTCGCGCGGTGTAAAAAGGACCAGGAGTGGTAGAGCTTTATTTTTTAGAAATTTGATACGACATCATGTCGTGCTCATGCTCATCGAGGCGAGTGCTTTCGCGTTTTTCAATATCGACGTTGAAGTAGACGAAAATGTACCTGTTTTCTTCGCATAATTACTTAGATAAAAGTGGGATGACGTCATCGATCTGGAAGTAGAGCACGACGAATGAAGCCATTCTTTCAGGTACCACGGCCTGGGCATTGCGATCGAATGCAAGAGGTTGGACAAAGTTGAGGATTTTGTCACGTCCTCGCCCTTCCTCTTTCAGATGATTGACTACTGCCAGAGGAACCTGCGTATCCTGTGCAAAAGTATCGTACTCGTATTGCAATCATGCATTGCAAATCTTTTTCTTAAGGCAAATCCCCATTACAAATTTCATTTCTCATGCTGAAGAAACTTGTAATGCATTTATACGAGTGGGAGTGCGATACTTTTGCAGTTCATACTGCGCAACCCGGCGATCGGCAGTCGGGAGTTCCGCATGCAGCTGGTGAAGCTGCTGATCGACATCTACAAGAAACAGGGTCTGAACTCCAACGCGAAGAGCAGCACGTCTACTTCCAGCACAGCCGGATCCTCGAATATAAAGCTGAAGTTCATCACGAAGCTTTTGCAGTGCTATTGCTTCGCAAACGACGTTACCAGCTCGAAGGATCTGCTGACCATGCTGTTGAAGCGCGAGATTACGCTTGGAGGAGCGGCGACTACAACAGCTTCATCAGGAGACAAAATGGACGTGGACAGTGGGGAGAAAGAACCGCAAGTAGAGTCGGAAGACAGCATATGACAGTGCACAACTCCCCCTCCCCCTCATTTGTATAGCATGAACGGTAATACAAGCATCAGCAAGAATGCCGGTTTTGCATGACAAATATGAACCGGAGTGTAGTGCTATTTGGGCTACCAGAGCTTGTCATGCAAACAGTGCCAAGAGACAAAAGGTCGCGCTCGGCTAGCTGGCCGGGCTGTACTGATCAGGTGTGGTGGGTAGCTCCCGACTGGTTGGCACTTTTCTTGGGGCGACTTGCCGTGGTAGCGCTCGGCTTTTGTATGATGAGGTTGCCGAAAGCGCTTCCTCGCCCACCCCCCGGGGAGGTGCTCCTTGACCTGTGGCGCTGGGAGAGGGTGTCCACTACATGATGATGATGATGATTGGGTATTTTGCATGACAAATGAGGGGGAGGGGGAGTTGTGCACTGTCATAGAGCACGAAGAACTTGCTGCTCGTGTTTCAGCTGGCGTTTGACATCGTGGAGAACGAAAATCAGCAGTTTTGCCGCGATTTGGTCCAGGCACTGAAGGCGGACAAGGACAAAATTGTGGGGAAAAAGAAGGTCGTCGAGCCGGTTGTAGAAGCAGCTGCAGCTGCTGCTGCTCTAGCGGCAGAGGGCGGAGAGCCAGGTAACACGGATTCGGAATGGCAAAATATTGGTATTTTATTTGCCATGCAGAACTCCATAAACAGGATATATTTCTCTCCTCAAGCTAGAAAATCCGCTTTGAGTAGTTTTAAGTAGAAAACGTATCATTGTCAACATGATGAAGCAATTCGTGAAGGAGTTGCTTGAGTAACCTTTCTGCTTCCCCGCATTTCTTGTGCATGATTGTCGGCAATAAAAAAGCCACAAAGTAGGAACAATAATCATTATCACCAAAACAGCTCCGGCCGGCGGAGAGGTGGAAATGCAGGCTATCAGCGACGACGCGGGCCTCCCGGACTACAACGAGCAGCTAGACAAGGAGTTTGACCTTTTGCTCGGCATCCTCTCCGGCTTGAAAAAGCTGGAATTGAACCTCTCCTTCCTGTTCAAAAACAACCGGACCGATTTACTCATTCTCGACAAGGCAAAGAAGGCCTGCGACCAGAAAAACGCAATTCTCCACACCGGACACATGTTCATGCACGCGTTTATGCAGGTATCGTATCATAATCATGCTGGGTGATGAGTGCATTTCAAGTGTGTCGTCATCTCATGACTTTGTTTTGACACCGAGCAAAAGCAAAAGTACTAGACTAATATGCAAGTAGACGTTGTAAGAACTAGGAGTTGGAGTTCCAATCATAAACCCAAATCTAAACCACTTCTCCAGGCCGGCACGTCCAGCGACATTTATCTTCGGCAAAACCTGGACTGGATGTCCCGAGCGGTGATGTGGGCAAAGTTCTCTACCACCGCTTCCCTCGGCGTCGTCCACCGCGGCCACATTAAGGAGTCCAAAAACATCCTCGCCGCCTACCTCCCCCGGGAGGACGCGCAGGGCGGACAGCAGACCAGCGGGTCGTATGCGGAGGGCGGTGCGCTGTTTGCCATGGGCTTGGTGCACGGGAACTACTACGATAAAGAGGTTGAGGAGTACCTGCTGAAGCAGTTGAAGCAGGGCCAGCACAGCGAGATCTTGCGGCACGGGGCGTGCCTGGGACTGGGGTTGAGTTCCATGGGCACGCACAACCCAGTTCTGGTGGAGGAAATGAAACAGGCACTGTACACCGACCAGGCCATCACCGGGGAAGCCGCAGCGTACGGGATGGGACTGGTATGTGATAGTGGTGAACTTCTATTGGCTAGTACTAAATCAAAACCATTACTATATATCATGCATGCTGAATCGCGAGGGTTGTTTCCTCGTGAGACGTTGTGACGCCGTGTAACACGCCGTGTTACACGCCGTGTTACACATCCGCACAAACTACACTGTAGTTTGTTGAGGCTGTATGATTCATACGATGGCGAACCAGAAGGCAGCCTTACTCCATCTAGTATCACGAGTAGAAAGCGAAAAACGTATAAACGTTTGAAGATATGTCGTGCAGCACGATCATTTTTTATTTTTTCTACCCTGGTACTAGTTGCTTGTGCTAAAAATAAAACAGGTTATGTGCGGTTCCGCCTCGGAGAAGGAAATCAAGGAACTTCTCCAGTACGCGCAGGACACCCAGCACGAGAAGATCATCCGCGGGTGCGCGGTCAGTTTGGCCCTGATCATGTTTCAGAAGGAGGAGTCCGCCGACTCGCTCGCGGAACAGCTGCTCCTCGAGAAGGACCCGATCCTGCGGTACGGCGGGTGCTTCGTGATCGCCATGGCCTACTGCGGCACGGCCTCGAGCCGGTCGATTCAGAAGCTGCTGCACCTGGCAGTGTCCGACGTGAATGACGACGTGCGGCGGGCGGCGGTGCTGGGCTTGGCGTTTGTGATGTGCAACGTGCCCACACGCGTGCCGCAGATGGTGAAACTGCTCGCCACTAGCTACAACCCACACGTCCGCTACGCCGCGGCCCTCACTCTCGGGATCTCGATATCAAAGTGAAAAAGCCCCCGCCCCATATTCAAAAGTTGCTGGATTTGTGTACACAAATGAAATTAGTATTGTAGCAAGAGCTTGGCGGCATATTCTACGCTCATTTGGCTACGCGTCCGGCTAGGAGCTAAACATGAGAAACAAGTCCCACATAGGCGAAAACGCATGACAGACTCGCTGTACAATGCGCCACATGGGTGCCGTTTACCTTGTACGCAAGACAGAGCTGATTTGTGGTCACAGATCAGCATCACAAGTTTCCTTTTCGATATGGGGGGGGGGAGACTTTTCCTCACAATACTCGAACGCGGGCAGCGCGAACGCGGACTGCGAGGACATCTTACGCCCCCTGTTGGCGGACAACACGGACTTTGTGCGGCAGGGATATCAACTGTAAAAATATCTGGGTCTGGAAGATTGCCAGGTTTGTCATGCATATTTTGCATGACCCATGAGGTCTGGCATGTAGGACATAGCATGACAGATTCTGTGTTAGTTCTATCATGCCTATCCTGCGCGAGAAACTGCCTCTCGATTAGGTCAAAAGTGGACAGCTACTTTTGGTAATCATGCAACACAGATTTTCACATGATTCAGATCTAGCATGACAAGTTGCTTTGTTCCAGACCCAGACATTTTTGCAATCCATAAGGGAGCCTACGTCGCCATGTCGCTGCTGTACATGCAGTCCGTCACCGACAACGCGGAGAAGTTTCGAAGTGAAGTGATGAAGTGCATCGGGGAAAAGCACGAGGACGTGGCCACCAGGTTTGGAGCACTGCTGGCTCAGGGAATCATGGACGCGGGTACAACTTTATTGTTTTCATCTTGCATCTGGCCAAAGAAGCTTGTTACACTTGTTTTCATCTTGCATAATATTAACAAAATCTATATCCTGCGTTGTGGCTTTCTTTGTCAAGGGCCAGGTTGTGTTGTAGTTCAGGAACTACAGAACAACTGATCCCTAGTATTTGCATTGGTTTCATCTATAATACCTCCTGACGGGGCTGCGTTTTATAGCCAACGGCACTGCGCATGCTTCAATTAGGTTTTATCAGCTAAGAAAATCCACCACAGGCGGGCGCAACGTGTGCGCTTCCTTTTTCTCCAAGTCTGGCGCAGTGAGACAGGGCGCAGCGGTCGGGTTTTTGCTGTTCACGCAGATGTGGTATTGGTACCCGCTGATCCATATGCACTGCAAAAGTATGGTACTAGTACAAAACGCATGACAAATTTTTCCGGAAAGAAAAATTAAATTTGTCATGCAGAACAAGCTAAAAAAGCAGATCTGTCATGCAAGACCTGCATTTATACGAGTGCGATACTTTTGCACAGGATAATCCACGGCTTGTCCCTTTCCTTCGTGCCCACGGCCGTGATCGGGTTGAACAAAGACCTCAAGATGCCGAAACACTTTTCGTTCCACTCCGACGTGACAGGGTACGGATCGAAAATTAAGAACAATCTCTTCGACTACCCGATGCCGGAAGAGTCCAAGAAGGCCGAGGAAGTGACGAAAACCAAGGCGGTTCTGTCCACGGCCGCGAAAAAAACGGGCGGGAAGGCCGGCATGGAGCGCACCAGCAGCAAGACGCCAACCGCCAAGGACAGCCCGGAGAGTCTGTTGCCGAAAGAGGGGGAGGAGAAGAAGGACGGTAAAACACCCACCGCTGCCGGTGCCGCGGGGGAGAAGAAAATCCCGTCGAAGGGACAGGACGAAAAAGTGGCGGCGTTCGCAAAGAAGTTCGAGGACGCCGACAAAATGGAGGTGGATGAAGAGGGTGGTGCTGGAAGTAAAAAGGCAAAAGCAGGAGCTACCGATGGCAAAGACACCAGCGGCAAACAAGCGAAGGACGGCGAGAGCAAGGAAAAGGAGGGGGAGAAGAAGAAAAAGGCGCTGCCGAGCTGCATGCCGTTACACAACCCATCGCGGGTCATCCCGATTCAGGAGAAGTATATCAAATTCACACTAACCGGCCTGATTCCCGTCGAGGTACCCGCGGCGCCAGCGGTCCCAGCAACAACTACAGTCCCGTTGGGAGATTCCGAAAGTAAAGACAAGGAGAAAGAGGAAGGCGCTGCGAAGGTGGAAACAAGCACAGAATTAAAGGATGGAAAGGAAGCGAAGCCCGCAACGGAGATGAAGCCGGTCCGGTACGTGCCGATTTTGCAGAACGACCGACAGTCTGGCTTTTTGCTGCTGGAGGATCGGAATCCCAACGAAGCCGAAGAGTTTGTGGAGCCAAGTAAGAAAATCGAAGACCCGGAGCCGGAACCCCCAGAACCGTTTGAATGGGTGCTAGGAATTGACGGATAAAGAAGCTGCTTCTTCAAGAATGGAAAGCAATTTGATGCCGTCCGGATGTTCTCCTGCAGCGACAAGAAGACTCTTCAAGAATTGTTGTAAGTAGATGCTAAAGGGCATTATATAATGACAATTCATGGTGGTCGTCTTCGTCTTTGCCTTTGGCGAGGAGCTAGAGCTTGCGCTTGTACACGAACTTCCGTAGTCACATTGTTGCTTTTCCATCCTGACCACTCGCCTTACGACTTTTTAAACATGAGCACGATCTTCAAAAGCGCTCGAACTTCTTCGACTCTTCCACAAAATTATCTCGATAGTGGCGTCAAAGTAGAGGCAGCTGCGAAGAAGATGTCGATTTGACACAGCTGCTCACACAGAGGGTGAGCGAGTCAATTTCTTCCTGTGTAGTTTGCGCGACCACGCTCGCCGAAGAACCGGCTTTTGTGTTCCGAAGTGCCGAAGCGTTCCATAATTCCACTCGGAATTACAATTATCCCAATTTCAGTTTATGTGCGATTATAAGGGTTTTAGGTTTAGCTTTTGCTGTTGTTCAGCGAAGATCCCTCCTGTCTTGAAGCAGGAGGTGCGATTCACTTTTTGACTCCGGATTTTTGTTCCTGAAATTCGATGAGTGATCGGTCATTTGTGGTAAGTTTTTGGGGAAGAATTACGATCTTGTTTTGGAAGATTCCAGGGCCAAAGTTCATATCGAACAACGAACAGTTACCTGCAGCTTCCCTTTGGCTTTCTCATTCTGTCCTCTCAGTATTTTCGAGGCTACAGTGCGACATTGAAAGGAAGAAACAAGAATATAGGAGGTAGCCTGCAAGAAGTGAAGCAGCTTCAACAATTAGAGAAAATAAAACGTATTGATGAACAACAAGTTTTTATAGTCAAACCATCAGTAGGAGTAGACCAGAACCGCATATCAATCAGAATGTTCGCAGCGAAACTTTCCAGCTCCCTCACCCGACCTGTGACTGGGCTCAGAATCGGCACAGCTGCCGCGTCAGGGAGTAGAGCGCGCGGAGCAGCAAGAGTTTTTGCGAATGCTTCGGTGCACCAGCTCTCGTCCTCGGCTACAACTACGGTGGGAACAACAACAGCTTCAGGAAATGTTCTTCAACAGCGAGCCTTTGCAGCGGACGCCTCCAATCCAGTACACGGGCAAATACAAGAGCTCGTGAAGAAAAACCGTACTTTTTTTTCAATACTGATTTGAGTTTATGACTCTTTGTCGCGTCAATTATCAATTCATTGTTCATCTAGAAGGAGATGGCATAAGCAGCATGTGCATGACGAATAATCACGGCTCAGCAGCACTTTTAGGTTTTTCTTTTTAATTTTAACCACGCACCCGCCACTGACCACTTGCTCCAATTTTCGTTTCACCCAACGATAACGAACAGCCGTCATGCTGTTTATGAAGGGTAACCCGATTTTCCCGCAGTGTGGGTTCAGCCGCACGGTCTGCGAGGTTTTGAAACGGGAGGGCTTCGAGGGAAAATTCGAATCGCTGAACGTGCTGGAGGACGAAGCAATACGGGAAAACGTCAAGACTTTTTCCGATTGGCCGACGATACCACAACTGTACGGGTTTTATTGCTGCTTTCTTGGCATAATTTGTGATTCTCTCTTCCTGTAGTTGTTTCCTATCAGACGTGTTCGATTTGCTCCAGCACAATGCTGCTGGAATGCCATAGCCATTGCAGCCACCTGTCGTGCCTGTGGTCATGATAGAAGAAAGTGCACGAGAATTTTAAGTGAAGGGTTCTTGTTTGTTCGAAAAACCCAAGAAAACGCTGTACAGGTATGTGAATGGAGAATTCGTCGGCGGGTGCGATATTGTCCTGGACATGCACCGACAGGGCGAGCTGAAAGATGTCTTGGCCAAAGTCGAAGCTGCAAAATAGTGGAGAGCAATGTACTAAACATCAAAGAAGTTCCGACCCGTGCTTGCGCGGCATCGAGCAACTAGGGACTGAGACGCTCTTCGCATTTTTCATTGTCCAGACTGTGTGTAAGTAAAAATAGATACATTCTGCTGGTAGTTGGAAGTAGAAGTACAAACTGCAGCAAAAAAAAATTCAGGTTTAGCAGACGTAAAAAGTATACGAAAAGCTCTTCACGTGAAAGTAAGCGAGACGGTATGTGATCGCTCTCTCCTGAACAACATACAAGATTGGTTGTTCCGCCGCTTTTCTGCAAGTTGCACCGCTCGTGTGCGTCGTGTGATCGAACAGCCCGAGCCCGTCTCTCGGTCTTGCTGTTCTTAAATAAGAATCCAGCAACTTCTTACCAACAGGTTGGTATGCGAAGGAATGAGCACGGTGTGCGCCAACATCAAAGATATTCTGCTTGAGGTTGAGAAAGCTTGTTTTTTATCCGTGGTCGTAAGGCTGTCGTCATGGTCATCGCAATCGTTTTAGCAGGAATATTTTGGTGCCGTGCGTTGAACCTAAAAAAGGATTGTCTGTTGTCGTCGTCCGACGTGTTTTTCGCCTTTACCGTTCATACGAATATCGTGCCTGCTATATCATTTTCCGCCTTGGAAAGGTGCGCTATGACCGTACGCGTCCCACTCTTCGTGCAGTTTGGATGAACAGTATCGTCCTGCTCGATTTTAGAAAATTTACCATGAAAAAAAAGGACAGGAGAAATTAAGAGTAACAGCGTGCCGATGATCACAGGCTATTGCGCGCCTTCTCCCACCACCAACCACTATCTACGCCATCATCTGACTTCTTATTAATCACTTCTAGACCTTCCAGAAAAAGGAGCGCGGCTCTACGAACGAGTCTATAGTACAGTGACTCTTTTACTTTTTGCTTGTACGATTGCATGCGCAACTCGCGTCGACGAGCTTGCGCGTTCTTGTTTCCGATGATTTTGATTACCTGTTACTCGAGCCAATAATTTGAATTGCCAACCGCGAAGTAGAAAGAAGTCAAAGCCATGGAAAGTTTCCTCCTTTCCCCGCTCCAGTACGTGACCAACACGGTCCGGCGGCTGACCGCCCGCCCCCCGGGCGACAGCGACGATGAGGAGCTTGGCGAGCGGGCCGATTTGCACCCGGGCGACGTGGTGCACGCGAGCAACCACAAGATCGTGTCTACTTTTGGAGGCATGACATCATCTTCTACTTCCTCGCCCAGAACTACATCACCCGGCGCAGGAGCCCTGCAGCTCGACGCCGTGAACCTGCAGGGCAAGTACCGTTTCCGGATTGTGAAAAAACTGGGGGAAGGGCGGTTCTCGTCCGTTTTCCTGGCGGAAACGCTGAAGCTAAATCTTCCTACGGCACCAACAACATCTGCAGGAGGTACTAGTACAAACAGCGCAGCAGGGGCTCCAGGTGCAAGCGATATGCAGAACAAAAACAACTTTCTCGCGATTCCGCGGGAGCAGGCCAGCAAGGAGAAGCAGTTGACGCACCAGCAGGAGTTGGCGAAACAGGGGAAAACTGAGAACCAACTGAACCTCAGTAGCCCCCGGACGAACAACAGCGTCGAGTTAAACGAGAATCACAGAATTCCCTCCCGTGTCGCGCTGAAGGTTCTCCGCACGAACGCGAGCAAACAGGAACTGGACGAAGAGCTGGACTTGCTGTTGAAGATCCGGCAGATGAGCAAAAGGGGCGGGCACTATCTGGTGCACGGCTACGGCCTGGCGCACTACTTGCAGCACCAATGCCTACTGCTGGAGCTGGCGTTTTCCGACCTCTGCAAACTGATCGAGAAGGCGCCAGGTCAAAAACTGACGAAGGAGACCTGCCGGTACATAGGTTCGCAGTTGGAGCAGGGCCTGCGGTTCCTGCACGAGGAGTGCAAACTCGCGCATCTAGATCTGAAACCGGAAAACGTCGTCGTGATGCCGTTTAGAGCAGGAGATGAGCAACAAAAGAGTAATAGTGGTAGTGGTACTTCTGCCAGTGGTGCGCAACAAGTGCAAACGAAGTCGTCGTCTACTGGGGCAGCAGGAGTCTCCGCAATATTACCCTCTTCCTTAGCCCAGTCGTTCGAGAGCTACTTCAAGCAGCCGCTGCTGATCCAGCAGGGCGCGGTCCGCGTGAAAATCTCGGACCTGGGGTCCAGCGAGAGTTTTGCGACGGCTGGGGCGAAGAAAGTGAACAAAAAGTACGGTGCGCCGGTGACAAGGCCGTACCGGGCACCGGAGCTGCTGCGGACCAACCGGGTGCAGAACAACGACCAAATGCGGGTGTACGGGTACTTCACAGACATGTACGCGCTGGGCTTGGTGCTGCACGAGTGTTTCACGGGCAAGATGACCGTGGACCTGGACGAGCTGGCGTGCGAGGAGACCGCGGCCGTCGACCACAAGCACTTCGACTTGCTGCTGGGCGGGCCGATCGTGTCCGGGCGGCAGACCAAGCCGGGCTTGCTGCACAGCACGGTGAAGAAGGATTTGGAAGCGATCGCGGTGAACTTGTCGAACTTGGTGGCCTACGACATGGCGGGAGGCAACTCTTGGATGAAGAAACGGATCACGTACCACAGTTTTTCATCTTCCTCAAAAGCGCAACAAAGTGCTCCGTCGTCTGTGATCAAGTGGGGCAAGGCCGCGGACAAGATTGAGCGACGGAAGAAACGGGACGCAGAGATGGTGAAGCTGTCAAACCACGAGCAGGGCCTGCTGGATGAATTGGAAGGGGTGCGGAAAAAACGGAAGTTGATGCAGAGGGGATTTTCCAGCTCCAGCGAGGAGGAGACTTGAGAGAAAGGCTTCACGAAAAAACTGTTTGGTAGTTCTTTGCAGCTTTTGCTGTGCTCATTTTATGCTCTCCTTATTTACGCGCATCTTCATTTGCGTCATGTTTTACTTACTTTTATCACGGCAGTAAAAGACTGCGTGAGCCTGAAATTGAAATTTTAGAAGCAGGTTTAGTGCCTGAGAGTGTGAGAAATTTTGAAGCCTGAAGCTCTTCGTGATTAATTTGATTGCTTCTACTTTCGCTAGTACTACGCCTGGAAGTTTTGATGGATCTGTTATAGGAAGTGATGCTCCACTAAGAAAGAATTTAGGTTCATTAACATTATCTACAAAAGAAGCAGAAGCTGGGCCTGTGGCTGCAAAAGCGCACGTCTCCTGCCTACCCCTAGCAGTGCAGGTACCGGTAAAGAATATAGTGCTGCTCCCTCTTCACAGTCGCACTTAAACTATACTTGGCTCTACTATGTCAAACCCCTAGCAGCCCTCCCCTATGCTAGCAAGATGATGATGATGATGATGCTTTTCATCATCCCACAGACTTCTCTTTTATCAGTTTTGTATTCAAAGTCAAACAAAAACAAACATCATGGCCCCTGGAGGGGCCGTACTCGTACTTGCAACAGGATTAGAAGTAAACGTGTTCGTCGACGAAGCACAAAGAGCGAGGAGCGATCGCCAAGGGCGAAAAAGGCGCGTCACATGATGCGCCAAGAACATATTTGAGTGCACGAAAAAGTAATACGTGATGAAAAAAAAAGAGATATGAGCGCCAGATTGAGTGTGTTATTAAAGGATGCTTTCAATTTACCCAGTGACAACTACACGAAGTAGTGACAAGGAGTGAGCTCCGCGGCAGGAGACCGTAGAGCGACAATTTCAATTGCGCAGGAAGAGAGGAAAAAAGATTTTTTCAAGGCAACAAAACCCTGGAACAATACATTGCAGTGATTGAGTTAAAATTGTGGTTACCTTCTGCCCCCAAAAATTCTAAAATTTGATGTTGAGCTAGTGGGTGTAATGGGACTACATGAACATCATCCAATTCACTACCACTCCATCTCCTACTAAGACAATCATTTCCAATTAGTTTCACCCTGGCGAACAAACGCTACAATACAAGAGTTGTACAAAGCTCTGTCGACAAAAACGCTTGCCGGTGTGCGATGAAAATGAAATCTTTGGGCACGATGTCGATGTTTTCACCAACCCTAAAAATTTAATCAGTAATAAGCGTCGGGTAGTTAACAAACTATGGACAGCAACATATCTTCGCCACTCCGGCGGGCGGTGACCCCGCCGACGGACGAGGGCAGCCTATCCGAGACACCGCCCTCGTTATCCAAGAAAAAAACTGTGTTAGTGTAAGTCTTTTGTTTTGGGAAAACTGCATCACAAGTTTGTCTGCCATGACAGGAAAAACTTGCTATGCGCAGATAGGAAGGGAAAACACCTAGGAAGGGAGCCGATCATGCATGTCGAGCATGACAAGTGTAACTGTTTTGCATTTTCTGCATCACAGATTTACACTTACACAGTTTTTTTCTTGCATACTCGTCTGCGAAAAACTACAAATTGAGCACCGTGGTTCCGAGCTCTTCCGAGGAGGAGGAGCAAATGGGACGATTGGCCCGTGGTGGTTCAGCATCTTCAAGAACGACTAAGGTACTGCACACTGGGCACCAATATGAGTCATCCATGAAGACTACACGGACGGCTCAGGAAGGGGATCTTTCGGGTAGTCCTCTGACTGTATCCATCCCGTCCTCGTCTCCGAGCCAAGCCGGTGGTGCAAACAATGTTCGTGCGAGGTCAGGTGCTGCAGCACGCGGACCTTTGTTCGTTGACCAGGTGATGAGCGGAGAAGTGGATGGAGCTTCTACAACGTCGGCTGACGCGGTGGACTACAGAACAAACAACCTGAACAACAACATGTTTTCGAGCGCCAACGAGGACAGGAAAATATTGACAACTCACGGGAGTAAAATCACCGTTCTGGTGAACAGAGAGGGAACCCACGCGATGGCGGAGGATGACGCGACTTCGTCTACTCCGAAGGGGCAAGAAGGCGTGCCCAATGTGTTTCTGGGAATATACGACAACATGATGGCGTGTTGGCTCCAGATTGGCGCACTCGTGCCGAAATATGAGTTATGGGGGAGAAAAGCTGCTTCATCACTCTGCGTTTTTGTTTGCAATTCTCATTGATATGGATTTGATGTTGCTAGTACAGGAGACTAAGTATGGTCATAACGGCAGCATGGAGATGGACTACACGCTGTAAGTAGAACTGCATATTAGGAGCAGGAGCCTTGCGTCACAAACACAATCCAGCACACGAGAAATACGGCTTCTTCTATGCATTAGAGCCCTCGACGTCCTCGTCGCGCATGCGTTCTCTTCAAGTTCTTCTGCTCACCTAGCTAAAACAAGAAGTGCCATCAAGCAACCTTCTGTGTTGACAGGACTTCCTCCCTCCCTATACTTTCCCTTTGACCGCGAGACGCAGAAAACGGATCTGATGGAGCTCAAGGTCCCCTTCTGGCTGAAGCTCGGCGATCGGTTCGGGAAGCGGTTGGACCGCGGCGCCGAGGTGACGCCGGAGGATTCCCCGCAGACGATTGCGGGTTGTTGCTTCTCCGTCGTGCTGTTTGTGATCGTGTTATGCAATACAAATTTCCCGTACATGTACAAAATGCATCACAAATTTCGCCAACTTGGAGCATACCACTTGTCATGCTGAATAGGCTTCAGCCCTAGTTCTGTCATGCGGCGCCAGCATTTGTACGTGTACGGGAAATTTACTGTGAATACGTGTCCATCCTCTTCTTTGGGTCGCTCGGTGATTTTTTCAGCGACAAAACCTCCCTCGAAGCGATGGGGGAGATTCAGATCAACGTGGAGAAAATCTGCCCCTCGCTCGCCAGCTACGACGGGGGCCGGGGGATCGGCAGGACGGACAAATACGCGGTGGACTTCTCGTATGGAGCCGTCAGGTTTGAAATCGTCAAAGTTGAAATAGTTTGCCATGCAGAAAATGGATGCCAGTTGGACCCCAGTTTCCAAGTGGCGCATGACAAATTTTGGTTGTGCCTAAATCCAGTTTGTAATGCTGTTTAGGTACAGAAGATTGATTCTCTCATGTTACTTCTGCAGCTCGAGCTGTAACCCCAAACAGGCTTACAATCGGCCTCACTTGCCTGCTCTGCAACACACGCATTTCGTGTCATGCATTTTATGCATGACAAATCATTTCAACTTTGACGATCTCGATCCTGACGCTTCCATATCTCGGATTGCGAATACAACGAGAAGTACCTGGGCGACTGGATGACGCCGGCGGAACCGCCTCAGTGGGATCTGCCCGTGACCAATTTCTATCCACTGTAAAAGTATCGTACTTCATTCGCATGAATTACTTCTGCAGGCTTGCATGAGAGATTTTGTCTTCTACCTGAATCAGCATTGAAAACTCTGTTACTGTTTTTCTTTTCGAAAAATACAAGTACTTTGTCATGCGATTTTAGCTAGTGCAAGTGCGATATGCTTTTGTGTTGCATCACCTCCACTGGGTGCAAAACATCGAGTTCTACGAAGCGGACTCCCAGACCTCGCTCGCGAAGATCGAGTGGCGCGACAACACGGGGATGCATATCACGAGCAAAAACTCCCCCTCCCCATATTGAAACGAAGTTTCTGATGCTGGATTTGCGTACACAAATCATACTTGTCTTGCAGTAGAGGACTGCAGGGATATACCAAGCCTCAGCACCAGAGAGGTTTTGACGTAGGCGCCTAGCATGAGAACGCCTACGCCGTAGGCCCAGCAGCATCACTAACCGCCTCCGCAATGCGGCGGACTCCGTGGGGTTGCCCTTATGCAAGACAGGCACGATTTGTGGTCACAGATCAGCATCGCAAATTTTCAAGGGCATGCCGTTGCAATGTGGGGAGAGGGGATTTTTCCTCATGACAATGCACTTTGGCGGGACGTCCGCGCAGGACGAAATCCCGGTGGCGTTCGGGGCGCAGGAGAAGGTCCCGATCATCTTCAACAGCTACCCGGCGGGGGGATCAGACATGGACTCTCCGTATCCAAACATGACAAGGTTCATCCGGGAAATGGCGGTCACGTCCGACACCCACAACTACGACGAGTCTTTTATGAGGTTCTCAAACGTTACATTCTCAACTGTTACATGGATTTGTAATGCAAAACTACAATACACATCTACAGGATCAAGCTGCTTCGCATGACAACTTCTTGACGCACTAGATAGCATTATAATCTGCACCAAACTTGTAAATTTAATGCAAAAGGCGCAATCTTCCGCCTTGCTCTTTTGTCATTCTTGCATCACAAATCCATGTAACAGTTGAGAATGTAACAGTTGAGAACGCCATAGCTTTGCGCTACGCGTACAGTGATCTCGGTCTGCTTCCCTCGGTGAAAACCTTCTTTGACCACGATGTCGCCGCCTTTGTGCGTTTCGACCGCAAGCAACTGCGCAACGTGAAGTCCTGCCAGTTCCAAGCAGGCGTGGTCGCGAAGTACCAGTACGAGGCGCTGCGGCCGAGTTTACTGAAACATTCGCGCGAGTTATCCAAGAAAAAAAGATTGTAGGTGTAACTTTATTCTTGGAGGATTAGCATTACAAATATCTCTCGCATGACAGCAAAAACCTGTCATGCGCAGATAGTACGCGAAAACGCCCTTGGATGGACCCCACAATGCAGGCACAGCATGACAGACGCAATCAAGTTGCATGCTGCGCATCACAAATGGCAATGTCGGTGCGGTTGTTTTAGCATCACAAATTTACACTAACAACGTTTTTTTCTTGGATACGAGTACCAGAAAACCACTTCCGGAAAAGCGATGGACACGTTGGCGAGTTCGAACTTTTCCTGGGCGGTTATGGCGTTCTCAAACGTTACATTCTCAATTGTTACATGAATTTGTGATGCAAGAACGGCAAAAGTCAAAGGGGTGACATTGCGCGTCTAGCATGACAGATTTGGCACAGATTCTCAGCCTGTTTGGCTCTTCGAGAATTTGTCATGCGGAGCAGCTTGATCGTATCAATTCTAATTGTGATTTTGCATGACAAATCATGTAACAGTTGAGAATGTAACGTTTGAGAGCTCCATAGCGGTGTCGCACTACACGAACACCGAGTCCGGGACCTGGAGACGCCGCACCAGCATGGACAACATGATGATCATCACGTCGAACTGGACGACCGCGAACGCGAAGGCGTTCATGCAGTCCACCGCCTGGGGCAAGTACCGCGTAAACGTGGAGCGGCGTCTGCGAACCGTGTACGGAATCAACACGGGGTACAACGACAGTCTGTCTCTGTCCAACAACACGGCCAACATGGCGCGGTCCCAGGTCCCGATCGACCTGGTGGACTGGATGCTGTTCGCGAGCTACGTGAACAACTTCCAGTACTCCGCCGACACGATGATTTGCGACGGGAAGCTATCCTATGTAAAAACGTCCCCACCCCATAGTCAAGATGGGGACTCGGCTAGACAAATCCACAAGTTGTGGCTGTTTTGCATGACAAATTTGGACTCGTAGTGTAGTGCCGTTTGAGCTAGCTCAGCAGTATCACAGATCTAGTATATCATTCTAATTGGAGCATGACAAATTCCAGAACACGACTGGGCAATGCTTCTCATCGGGCTCCGCATGAGAAACATTTTCAGCATGCAGATTTGCATGACAACTCTGGGGTGGGTACGTTTTTACATAGGATAGAAGCGGGACGCGTTCTTCAACACGGCCTACGTGAAGGCGAACAAACCCACGAAGACGTATCCTGTGCAAAAGTATCGTATTCGTACTGCAGTCATGCATTACAAATTTTCTTGTCAAGTCAAATCCGCATTACAAATTTTATTTCTCATGCTAAGAAAATTTGTAATGCATTTATACGAGTACGATACAATACTTTTGCAGTTGATAAGACGGACAAAACCTTGACCTTAAAGTCCCCCGTCTACATCTGGACGGTGCCTTTTCCCTTCTACATCACCGTGACGGGTGACATGGGGGTGGAGCGCATGCTGGTGACCGCGGCCTCGGATTCCAAAACGCTAAAAGTCACCCGCGGCACGTAGGGGGTTCTCAAACGTTACATTCTCAAATGTGACATGAATTTGTCATGCAAAAATGCCATCACCTTTCACCATTCCAAGCCCTCTGCGCATGAGCATGACAAGTTCTCGGCGCGCTAGATAGCATTGCAATCTGCTCCATCCAAACCTGTAATGCAGAAGGCGCAACCTTCCCCCTTTCACTTTTGCGATTCTTGCATTGCGGATTTATGTAACAGCTGAGAATGTACAATTTGAGAACGCCATAGCACGTCCATCGGCTCCACGCGGCTGAATTTCAAGACCGACCGGCCAACGGACTACCCGGCGGTCTCGAACCCGGAGCTGTGGGTCTGCCCCCCGAATCGGTACATGGACGGCGAATTTTGCGACTGCAATTGCGGTATGACGGACCCGGACTGCTTGGCGGGGACGCTGCCGGTGCTGTACTGCGCGAGTTCGGAGATCTGCTCGCCGCTGGGGAGGTGCACGTTTCCGGTCTACAACCCGCGGGTCGCGGAGGTGGCGGTGTCGGAGCCCTGCTACGCGCTCACCATGCCGGGCGAGGTGTCGTTGTACGGGTACATCGGGGAGAAGTCGGAATTTGAAGCGGTTGGTGGGTCCGAGTGCAAGGCCTGCCCGCACGACACGCTGTACAGCGGGGCGACGAACAAGAACGAGAAGAACGAGTACGTCTGTCAGTACCGCCCCGAGGGGGACATCCCCGCGTCGGAAGTGCTCCAGCAGGACGCGAACACGATTCGCACCTACGGCACGACGGGCAACGTGACGGTGGCGGACACCATCAACTATTACCGCATTGTGAAGGCGGAGATCGGGCCGAAAGCGGGATTTCCGGTGAAGAACATCACGGAGCAGAATTACACGATCGAACTGAACCTCGGGCAGGGCATCCACGAGCTGGCGACAGCGGTCGCGTCCGAGACGCTGGACTCAAAGACGAAGACGCAGCTGCTGCACCTGAAGGCCACCGGCAACCAGTTTCGGAACAAGCACTTCGCGAGCGCCAAGATGGTCAGTAGCATGACGGGGGACTACCAAGACATGGTGATGCAGTTGGACGATCCGAAGCAAACCTTCTCGGAAACCGGGCCGTTCCGGTTACAGATCGACAGTTCCGAGGTGGTAATCCGCTCGGGATCGACGGTGACGCAGGAAACTGCACGGGCGGCCACCACCTCCAGCTCGACCTCTCGGCGGGCTCTGCGGAAACTCGGAACGTCGAGTGCGGGCGGTGGTCTTGGCGGACGAGAGGCTGCATCTGTAAACGATGCGATTCAGCAACACGAGCAGTCCACCGTTGTTCGTCGTGACACCCGATCCTTGGAAGATATTCTCGCCTCTGCGGAGGAAAACCTGAGCAGTCAGAGCGCCGAACAAAGCTCCGCGGAGCTCGACGCGAACAAGCTTTCGCCGCGGGAGATGAAGCTCAGAAGATTGCAACTTCGAGAGTTGAACGGGGAGAAGGTGACCGAGCAGCAAAAACGGCAACTCCAGACCACGAACACAACGACCGCAACGACTTCTGCCAACAGCGCGAGTGCCATGAAAACCGCGAAGCGGCAGCGGCTGGACGTGGGCGGGTTCCCGAAGGGGCTCTCCCCGGCCGGGGTGAAGGGGACGCTGGCGCGGCAGTACGTGGCGAACCTCTCCCCGGACACGTCCATCTACAATTACCTAGAAACGGACACGCAAACCGCGGGCGCCGGGGGCAACGACCTGCAGATGACGAGCCCAGCAAGGAATTTGCTGTTTCAGGACTCGAACCTGAATTCCGTGCCTGGTGAAACGAACTGCTTCACGTCGTTCTACGTGACACCGTTCAACAACCCCTGCCTGATCCCGGCCGCGATGACGTCGCGCGTCTATACGTTTCTGGTGAAGCTGAAAACCGCCCCGTGGAGCAATGGAATGATGATGTCGCACAGCCAGAACTGGGACTTGAACAACGGCGGACGGACCAGCTCGGGCCAAAACGTCGGCCTGGCGAGTTGGGGGGCGTTGAGCGATGCCTTCAGGACCGCCTTCACCTTTGGGCTTGGGCTGCAGACCTCGAGCACCGATTCCCAGCACGACGACATTGTCTCGGTCCGGATCGGCAATTTCCCTTCGGGGATTCCGTTTCCGGGCTGGCCGGCCCCGGACAATATGAATCGGGAGACGGAAATCGCGGTGCACCTCTCCATCCGGCGGTGGGCGGAAATCGAGTTTTTGCTGAAGCGCGAGTTTCTGGATCCGGGTAGCTGCAACGGGCAGTGGCCCCCCACGATGGCCTGCTCCGGCACCCCCGCGGACCCCTACATGGGCCCGAACGGGTTCAAGTACCGAATCCAGAAGAAGTTCCGGGAACAAACGGACCCCAACTTCAACACGGCGATGCGGGAGGTGTTCTGGGCCCAAAATTATCTGACCGTCCCGTACGATCCGATGTTCCCGCAGATCCAGTGTCCAAGCGACTGCTTCGAGATTCTCGAGATGAACAATCTCTTCGACGGAGACGGGGCGCGCCGGCTGGAGGAGGAAAAATCTACAGAAAGAGCCGCAGTAGAGAAGAACAAAGAGCAAACTCCTAAACCCTCATCTCCTATCACGGTCGCCGCCCCACAGCGGCACCTCCAAACGAGCTCCACCACCCGTTACAACTACTTCTCCGAGCTGCAGGTGAAAATTAAAGCGCAGAACGTGCACCAGCCCCCCGGCGCAATCGCGAGCAACGCGCAGTTCCAGTTGCATTCGAAGCAGGCGTTTGTCCACGCTTGCACCGAGTCCAGCGTATCGGGGATTGACGTTGGGAGCATCCGGTTCGAGGCCTTCGCGGATACCATGGAATTTGGCGCGGGGATGGTGTATGACCCAATGACAGGGCAGATGATTTCCGTGGCCGCGGGCGAAGATCCCTACGCGATGATGCATGGCGGATTTAACGATGAGCCAGACCCGTGGATGATGGAGGAAGACCCCTACGGGATGGGCCCTGGTGCGGGTATGCTGGGGAAAAGCAGTTGCGATATCACTGTCAATTTGTAATGGCAGAAACGCTCCCTTGAACTTTTTTTACAAGAAGTTCGACATCCAAATGTGAGTGAGCCCATGTATACTTTTACTTCTATCTGTAATCTGCTCACTGTTTCTGTTTCTGCTGCATGTGCAAAAGCCGCAAATTAATTGTTCAGGGTGAAACCCGCAAAGCTTTTCCTTCGCATACCCAGCGGCATGTATGACCCAATGATGGGAGGTGGGGGGATGTATGACCCTATGATGATGGGCATGGGCATGCCCTACTACCGGCAACGGCAGTTGGAATCCGCACGACAGAAGCGGAAGCAACTCGCGCGGAAGCTGCACTTCGCGGCCACGGACGAGGTCGCATACCGCAGAAGTTTGGAAGCCGAGATCGACGAGATTGGGAAAGACATGCGGCGGATTTCGGCGCATATCCGAAAATTGGGCGCGGAGGTCGAAGGAAGCCCGGGCGGAAAATTGAAGGCTGGCGAGGAGGCGGAGTTCAATGCTGAGCATGCGAAAACTAAACGAAGCTCGCTGGAGAAAGACGTGAAAGTAGATAAGATGAACCCGGAGGTTGTAGCTGCGAAGCAAACCGCACTTTCTTCATCTACCACTACTTCTAGCGAAAGCGAGGAGTCCTCATTCGCCCTCCCGCGCCAATTGACTCCGGACGGCATCCACACGCTCCGCGTTGTTTTCGAAATCGAGCGGACCTCCGTAAACGCGACGCTGCTCGCGGAGAAGGCGGCGCTGACGAAGTGGAAGGACGATTTCAAGGCTAAACTGAAAACTCTGTCGCCGCTGATCAACGACATTCTCAACCTCGACTACAGTCCCACGGGCAAGCCTTATTTCGAGGAAAACTTCGACGAAACCCCGCTCCGTGTGCAGTTTGGCACCGACCCCGCGAAGGCGGAGATCATGAAGGAGCGGCCCTGGTGCGACTACAGCTCCACCGGCAAGCCGGGGGTTTCGATCGACGGGACCGATTACACCACCACCGGTCGCTCCAGTATTTTCTGCGACGGGTTACACGATGGGCTACTGGTGGTCAACGCCGGGGGCTTCTCCGACACGGAAAAAGTGCCGAAAAACAGCAACATGCGGATTCTGATCCGGGCCTCCAGTTCCGACCAGACGAAGACGACGCCGATGGAGGTGCGGACCATCAAGCGCGCCTACCAGTGGCTGTTCCCGATTATTGATCCGAACACGGGGGAGCTCGGCGACGACCAGGTGACCAGCTGGACGTGCTCGCCGGAGCAGTGGTCGGACGGGGTGTGTGACTGTAACTGCGGCCGGGTGGATTGGGATTGCATGGGGGACCGGGGGATTCCGCAACAGTACGTGGAAACGGTGCTGGACAACCCGGAAGTGACCGTGCAGGTGAACATCAACTGCCCGTTCGGCAACGACCGGGTGGTGAAGGTGCCGGAACTCGCCGAGGGCGAGCTCCCGCCGACGTGTGGGCAGGTGAAGTCGCAGCCGGCAAAGTACGCGTATTGCCAGTATCTGACCGGCATTCCAACCTCCATCCCCCAAAACGCGTACCAGTCCGCGGATGGCTCCTTCAACGGGACCATGCTGAAAGCGCCGGAGCACTTGAAGTACCTGTGGGAGGTGATCGAGATCGACTCGCCTCTGCAAAAGAACCGGGAGGTCGGGACGCTATCCTATGTAAAAACGTCCCCACCCCATAGTCAAGATGGGGAATCGGCTAGACAAATCCACAAGTTTTGGATGTTTTGCATGACAAATTTGGACTCGTAGTGTGGTGGTGTTTGAGGTAGTTCAGCAGCATCAAAGATCCAGCATACCATGCTGATTGGAGCGTGACAAATTTCAAAACGCGAATAGAAAACGCTTCTGATTGGGCTCCGCATGAAAAACACTCTCAGCATGCAGATTTGCATTACAATCATGGGGTGGGGATGTTTTTAAATACGACAGACGCAGGTGGAAACCCTGGGCGTGTCCGAGTCCACCGCCGCGGCGTACCAATCCAAAGCGTTGGAAAAAGCGAAACTGTACGTGGACACCGCGATCATGGAACAGTCCCACGACATGATGCATTTGCTGTTGGAAAACGCTATCCTGTGCAAAAGCATCGTACTAGTATAAATTGCATTGCAAATAATGATTAGCTTAGCATTACAAATGGAATTTGTAATGCTGTTGTAGCTAATGCTAAGAAAGGCGATTTGTCATGCATATCTGCAATTAGTACGAGAGCGATGCTTTTGCAATGCATAAACGCGGAGTCCGTGGACCCCATGTGCTACTCCGAAAACCCGCCGCCCCACTGTATGGCGTTCTCAAATGTTACATTCTCAACTGTTACATGATTTGTCATGCAAAAACACTACCACTCTTAACACGATCAAGCCTTCTCCGCATGACAACTTCTCGATGCGCTAGATAGCATTATAATCTGCTCCACACCTGTAATGCAAAAGGCGCAATGTTTTCCCTTTCACTTTTGCCATTCTTGCATTACAATACAAATTTCATGTAACAGTTGAGAGTGTAACGTTTGAGAGTCCCATACACTGTACCGGCGGGAAGGTGAGTTTCGGCGGGCAAACGGTGCAGACCACGCCAGTGGTGAAGGCGAATGTGACGCTGGCGATGGACTTGCCGGCCGGAACCACCGGAGCGCAGTTGTTGGATGATCCAGAAGTGGTGGACTCCTTTCGGTTCGCCTATGGATTGCAAATATGTCTGGGTCTGGAAGAATACAAACTTGCGATGCGCATTTCAGAACGCAGAAAAATCTCTCATGCATAGGTAGCAAAAGCTGCCCACTTTCTGTCACCAAAGTGGGTGATTTGTCATGCGGATTCGGCATTGCGGATGCGGAAGCTTCTCGAAACCTGTGATGCTAGAGCATCCATGCCAGACCTTCTGTGTCATGCAAAAACAGCATGACTCTTCCAGACCCAGACCTCTTTGCATTCCATATCGCCCTGGCCGATACGTATTCCGTCGCACCGTACGAGGTGGAGATCAAGAACTTCGTGGTCGGATCTAGCATATCAAATGTAAAAATGTCTGGGTCTGGAAGAATGCGCGGTTTGTCATGCAGCTTTTCCATGACCCATGAAGCCTGGAATGCAGGACCTAGCATGACAGATTCTGCGCAATCTCTCTCATGCCTATCCTGCATGAGAAACTCCCTCCCGACTTGGTCAAAACTGGACGACTTTTGGTAATCATGCAACACAGATTTTTGCATGCTTCAGATTTAGCATGACAAGTTGCATTCTTCCAGACCCAGACACTTTTACATTTGATATAGCAGGCGCGAGTTGGAGATGCTGAAAGAGAAAAACAAGGAGCGCAAAGTCCCCTTCCGGGAGCAAAAGCCCTACCACCACCACAAAAACGCGGCGAAACGGCGACTCGCCGCGACCTCCGTCCAGGTCGATTTCGAGATTGCGAAGAAGGACAAACAGGAGGCCGACAACTTCGGAACGCAAATGGCCACGGTGTCCTCGGCCAACTTGCTGAAGAACCTGCAGAACGAGTTGAGATTCGTGGGAACTATTGCGATCGCCGCCACCGCGGTAACGGTGGCGGTCAAGACGGAAACGAAAATGCCGGACACCAACGCCATGGCGGCCATGGTGACGCAGATGGGGTCCGCCACGGGGTCGGGAAGCGGGTATGTGGATCCGGCCATGCTGATGGCCATGGACATGATGCAAGATGCGGGGATGACGGTCGCGGGGTACAACGACGTGGACATGCACGACCCGTATGGTGGTTACCACGACCCCTATGACCCGTACGGCGGGCAGCACGACCCCTATGACCCGTATGGCGGTCAGCACGATCCGTACTACGATCCCTACCAGCAGACCACGTCGCGGCCCGGCTACTACCAGCCGACCTACGGCACGACAGATCCGATGCACACGACATCGCCACCCAGCACGGGAAACACGGGAAACTGGGACCACGCTAGCACCAGCCCACCGGTCCACACGCCGAACTGGAAGACCCCGATGCCTGGTATGTCAACCGGAAGTGGGACGACCAACAACCACGGAACTTGGAACGATGACAACATGTACGGCACGACCGGCCCGCCCGATGATGGGATGGCCAGCGGTCACGGAAGCTGGAATGACAACAATAATTACTACGAAACCTCGACCAATATGCCTGGCATGATGGGGCCCAGCTACTCTTCCGGCTACGGCGCAACCTCCATGTGGCCCAGGACGACGCGCCGCGTATCGGAAAACAATTTCAAATACCGGAAGGATCTAGAATCCATCGGCCAGGCGATCCGGCTGAAGGCCAGCTTGACCGATAGTGGGCTGCTGGAAAAGGCAAGAAAGAAGGAGTGGACAGATAAGGAGAAGGAGGATTACAAAAAGGAAGCGGAGTTGTTGAACGAAAAGATCGCTTATTTTGAAAACCTCCGGAAGGAGAGGAGAGAAGCGAAGAAAGAAACGAACAAAAGATTCCTAGAACAGCAGAAAAAGATGGAAGAGGAAACATCCGAAGAGAGGAGAAGACGATTATTAGAGCCGCACTACATGTCGGAAGAGGAGGAGATGATCTTTTTGCGATTGAAGGAAAAATTCCCCTGGATGCACGAGGTGGTTACCCGAGACAGATTACAATCCACGCCGCACTCAATGGACGCGTCGACCATGGCGGAGACGCTGAAAAACGACGTCTTTAACGACGAGGACTGGATCAAACTGATGAAGATCCACGGCCACAGCGAGCACTCGATCCGCAAGCTGCAGGAAGACATCCCAGACTACCACGAGATTTCCCCGGAGGCGCTGGAATGGAGGAGACTCGACGCGATCCGGGGGTCGGATCACCTGTCCGCAGTCAAGGAATTCGAGGACAGAAAAAAGATGGAAGGCGACAATGAGGATAGTTCTGCACCATTCGACGGGACTTCTTCGGCTGCAGGAGCAATTAAGGAAAAGCACCCGAATGACGTCTTACGGGAGCAGTACAGTCACATGATTCTTCCTGAAGGCGGATCCATCATGAATCTGTATGGGCAAAACGGGGAACTGACGGAGGAGCTGTACAGTGCCGGGGCGAACACCGTCCAGAACGACCCTTTGGATTTCGCCACCGCGCTACCCGGGAGCGAGGAATACGAAAGGCGGTTTTTGATCTTCTCCGAACAGGAAGAAAATAGCCAATGGTACGTGGACGAGTTAACGGGGGAGCGGAGACGGCAACTGACGAGTAGTACCAACAGCAGTAACAGCAGCAACGCGACCACGCGTACGACGACCATTACCTGCCCGGCCGGGACGCTAGACTGGTCGGACAACACGAAGTGGCCCCCAAACGCGAAGATCGACCAGGTGCCGCAGTGCGCACTGCCGTCGTTGTCGCAACAGCAACTCACGGATTTGGGGTTCTACGACAAAGTGCACACTACAAAGGTGGTCTCCGGAGCCGATACGGTCGCGGAAGCCGTGTCCGCGTTTGCGGCGAGCGTGGCGCAGAAAATGCCGGCAAAGAAGGTACTACTAGTGCTGACATGTTACGAGTGATGCTTGTTCTAAAACAAAAATATGTCATATTGGAGCGACCACTTCGCTGTCTCGCTCGCGCTCTCGTCTGCATGTATTTGCCTTGTTGTATCAGAGGCAAATCGCTAGCACCAAAACGCTTCTCATTCAGGTAATTTCCTATGTGGTCCAAACCATTACCGCGGTGAATCTTTTCCGCGACAAGTCCTCCGTTTACCTCCCGAAAGACCGCTACAAGGAAACCGTGACGTATGGAGAGAAAAAAGTTTGTCACAGTCACTAACTTGCAGGTTTTGCATTACAAATTTTCTCAGCATCACAAACTTTCCTTGTGTTGCAGAAACACTAGGGAAATCCCTAATAAAGTTTGGCTGTGATGCATTTTTACGCATGACAAACAATTTTGTATTGCAAGAATGCGCATGAGTGATCGTGACGAACTTTTTTTCTTTGATATGACGGAGACTTTCACTTCGCCGAACGTGCTCGAGGTCGATATGGCGTTCTCAAACGTTACATTCTCAACCGTTACATGAATTTGTAATGCAACACTAGCACAGGCGAGAGGGAGAACCTTGCGCGTCTTGCATTACAGGTTTGGTGCGGATTTCAGTGCTATTTAGCCCTCCGAGAATTTGTCATGCAAAGCAGCTTGATCGTCTGGAGGGTAATAGTCATTTTGCATGACAAATCATGTAACAGTTGAGAATGTAACGCTTGAGAACCCCATAGTCGAGGTGGGGCTCTTCGTCATGCCGAAGAGGGTCCAGATTCAACAAGCCAATGGCGCTCTGCCCCTCTGTCCGAACCGGATCGTGGCGAACGAAAAGCTGGTCAACATCTATTCCCAAGATCGGTCCGTGGAAGGCGGCGGCTGGGCCTCCTGGACGTTTGAACACAGCGACAACTTTCGCACGATGAACTGCCAAAACACCCCCTTCACGTTTGTCAACGGCACCAGCGGAGGTGGTGGTGGTGCCGGTGGTGGTGGTGGTCGGAGAAAGCTTCAGGCCGGCGGGAAGAACAACATGGCTCTGTCTGCGAAGAACATGAAGGACATTTCGGAGGGAAAGTACCGGATGTTCTACCTGGAGGAGTTCCTGCCCACCAACACCTTCCAATACGAGATCAAAGGCCCCCTTACGGGGCACTGGCGATTGCCCGAGGAGCGGGGGGACGCAGGGTTCGCGTCGACCAAACCGGAGTGGGGGCTGGATTTGGAAACCATCTTCTCTTTGACGTTCGACAAGAAGTTTCTCGACGTGGAAAAGGCCTACATGTCCGGGTCCACCGATATGGGGTTCTCAAACGTTACATTCTCAACTGTTACATGATTTGTCATGCAAAAGCGCTAACATTCTTCACACGATCAGGCCTTCTTCGCATGACAAGTTTTTGACGCGCTAGATAGCATTAGAATCTGCGCCAAACCTGTAATGCAAAAGGCGCAACTTCCCCCCTTTCACTTTTCCCATTCTTGCATTAGAAATTCATGTAACAGTTGAGAGTGTAACATTTGAGAACGCCATAACCGATTACGTGGACGGGCAGATGCGGCTCTGGGCCGCGGAGCCCCTCGTATATGAATTGCAAAAATGTCTGGGTCTGGAAGATTGGAACTTGTGATGCTACCTTTGGACTCTACATAAAATCTGTATTGCATGAACAGCAAAAGAGGTATGATTTGTGGCACGCGGAGAGGGCATTTCTCATGCGGTATGAGCATCAGAAAGCCCTCGCAAAATCTCTGATGCTAGGGCATGCATCACAGACCTCATGGGGCATGCAAAATATGCATGACAAACTCCTGCACTCTTCCAGACCCAGACACTTTTGCAATCCATATCGTCAGGGGGAAAGCGAAGTGCATGAACACGGTAAATGGGTGCGCGCAGGGCATTCCGGCCAACGCTCCCATGTTTCTGCCCTCGATTCACATGACGGTCGACCGCGAGAAGACGAAGGATGTGTTAGAGAACACGGAGCCGGAGTACTGGCCGCCTAGTGATCACGATGAGAAGCTGGAGAAGTTGTTCACAAATTTGGAGTCGCAGACGATTGACTTGTCGGCAGCTTTACGCGGGTTGACCAGCTCCGAGGACGGCAGGATCGCGATTCTGCCGCAAAGAGCGATCCAAATTAGGCTGGTATAGAATAGTAGTTCATCATCTGTTTCATGTGGATAAGTGGAAGCAGCTGTTACGGTCCCGGAAAAATCTTTTTGAAGAACGCATGACATGCAAGACGTCAGAACCGATTTTCGATTGGCAATTTGAACCAAGATGATCCGCAAATGGACAAAACGAAAACATACAAATTGAAACGAACAATTCCTTCAGGTTTGGTCCGTCTCCCCGATCTATCTGGAGCACAAGTATGACGGTTCTATCATCCTGGACCGGTGGGTGTCCAACATTGGCGCGCTTGACATCTCGTACGGCCAGGCGGACCACACCATGAAGTCGAAATGCTCGGTCAGGCTGGTTTTCGAAATCGACCACGCGTCGATCCGGTTTAAAGAAATCCCCAACATGTCTATCATTTGTAAAAACGTCCCCACACGACCAGAGTCAAGATGGGAACTCTGCTAGACAAATCAGCCAGCTTTGGTCATTTGGCATGACGAATTTCTCCTCGTAGTGTAATCCTGTTTCGGTAGGAGTTCAGCAGCATCAGAGATCTAGCATATCATGCAGATTATAGCATCACAAGTTCCAAAAGATGGCGAGAAAATGCCTCTCGTGGCGCTCCGCATGACAAACTTTTTTGGCATGCAGATTTGCATCACAACTCTGGTGTGGGTACGTTTTTACTCAGGATAATGTCCCTCGCGGGGTTACTCGCTCTGATCGGCGCCCTGGCCGGTTACACCGCGATTTTCGCGGCCATTCTGGGGTTGTGGCAGAAGTTCGTGCGACCCTTCGGGTTGATCAACATCTTTGACATGGACGACGCCATTCTCGCCAAGCACGAGGAGTGGTCCGCCCGGGCCGCCGAGGCGCTGGCGAACAGCTCGCCCCTGTCCGCGAAGATGCCCTGGGGCAAAAAGGTAGCCGCCGAAGAGGATGCGGAAGAGGAGAAGAAGGAGGAAGAGCCGGAGGAAGTCGAGGTCCCGCCGGGCGGGATTAAATCCCCTAAGGGTGGTGTCGCAATCGTGGCACAGCCTCTCCCGGATCCGGTGTTGATTACCGCGATGCCGAACGTGCAGAGAATATCTGTCACGTCCGTTTCCACCGGAGCGGCGAGCCCGAGTGGGCGGGGGGCTGTGGTGCCGCAACCCGGGGCTGGTAGTACTTCTGCGGTGGTAGAGGTGGAGGCAGCTGCGGATGATGTTGTTCCAGGAGACGGCGGGGTGCTGGATGAGGGTGAGCATGAGCACGAAGAAGAAGAGGCGGAGGAGGAGGAGGAGCAGCAGATAGAAGCTGGCGAGGGGGAGAGTGAGCAGGAAAAGGGAAGCTTGGACACGGAATCTGTGTAAAATAAGAGTTGGATAAGGACTAAAAGAAAAAGAAAATTTTGAATACTTGTTGAATTTGAGGTTATACCTGCTGTAGTTCCAGTATCAGAACGACTTCGCAGTTGTACTAGACAATTGTTGGCAATTTTTCCATGAAGGTAGTACTGCGCTATCGTGGTATGATCCGATTGTTTTTCTTGTTTATCTTTATTTTTATTCGTCAAAATGAAGACTATTTCTATTACACTGGACTTCAACATCTTGATGATTGTGATTCAGTGAGTTTCACCGAGACCTTTTAAACCATTTGTTGAGTGAAAGCGTTTATCGCGCATGAATTCAAAAAGCCGAAATTCACGGGTGCACAGGTATGCTGCTATTCGGGACGCTAAGGAGTCCTCGAGTATGCTTATGAAGAAGTGTCTTCAAAGGAATTAGTCGCATTTTCGATTTTCTTTTCCCGAAGTTTTCGAGCTCTTTTTGTTTTCCGATTTCAATTTCAAAACGAACTTGCTACAACCTTTGCAAAACAGTAGTAACGTTCAAAATGCAAGAGCAAGACCCCTTTATCTTGTTTAAATAACAATGACCACCACGCAACTGGAACTGTTTGCGAAAAACAAACACCGTTGGGTTTCATCAATCATCATCATCGTCTTTGGTACGAGTGGTAGTCACGACATGAGCCCGAATAAATTACCAGAATCCAGTGCAGGAATTATGCTACCTTTATTTGTCCAAGAATCAAAGTCAACGTCAAGTAATTACTGAATGAGATTTAGAACAGCTATCGCCTACCCCTGGTACCTAGATTGTTGAATTGCAGCGAAAGACATGTGTTGAATCCTCCTGAGGTGGGCGAGAATATGTTCAGCGAGTACGGTTGTAAAAACAAGCAGCAGCCAAGTGAAGAAACGATCTTCAAATATGTTGTTGTTAAAAAGGCCGCAGGTTTGTTGTGACTGGGCGCTAAGACGCTACAACTAAGGAGTAAGCTCCTATAATACCCCGGCGAACTAGGA
Organism: Amoebophrya sp. A120; assembly: GCA_905178155.1. NCBI lineage: Eukaryota > Dinophyceae > Syndiniales > Amoebophryaceae > Amoebophrya > Amoebophrya sp. A120. The sequence continues at coordinate 2,382,780 of CAJINV010000014.1, read as the reverse complement.
GCGCTAAAATGCATGCGGTTTGATGCTAGTCGCGCTTTATTCGTGGCAGTGTTCTTCCATCTGGTGGAGCCGCATCAAAAGTGGCCGAGTTAGTACTTGAACGACCGCACAACTTGCAGAGGCTGTTGCTTTAGTTGATTGGTCGCTGCGCTCCGGCGGAGGGCGCCGGCCCTGTCCGGAATTGGCAAGGCCCACACCTTGCCCAACCTTCTGCGACCCCGGGCCTGCGCCAGAGCCAGGACGGCCGCACTAGCCAGGCGCGTGAAAAGCGCCGAGCCCGGCGAGGGCCTCCCTCCGCTTCGTGGAATTCCGAAACACTGGCCGCACTTTTGGCGGACGCGAAGCGGGGCACTGTGGCGCTCGTTGTGGGGGCCGACTTTTTGCGCCCGATCCATTTTGTTTGTGCTTGGTTGACGGGCGGGGGGTTCGTAATACGGATGAGGGGGGCCGGGGGGCGCAATTTGGATGGACCGGGCGGGAGGGGGGCGCGCGGCGATTTCTGCCACGCATGCCCGGGCGAATTGTGCGCGCGGGGCGGAGGGCGCTGCTCGGTGGGGCCCCTTCGCGGCGTCTGTATTGCCCCGGCGAAAGTGGGACCGGGAAGAGACCGGCCGCCGGCCTGCCCGGGCAGGCTTGGTTGGATGGTCGTCGCCCGTGTAGCGCGCGGGGGGGCGGCAGCGCGTCGGTAGAAGGGAAAAGGGAAGGCGCGCCGGACTGCGCTGCCCGGCCGTAGCAAGATGGTGGTGGGCCGGCCCCCCGTGCTCCGAAAGCTAGCAGGCCGGCGCGCCGAAGGCCGCCCGGCCCGCCGGCCCGGCGCCCGCGTGCGCCCCCCTGTTTTCTGCGTGCCGCAGGCGCGCCGGCCCTGCCCCTCCCGGCCCTCCGCGAAAAGCCGCGGCAATAATTTGGCGGGCAGAAGTGGGGGGGGCGCACTGTGCCCGCTGCGACAGCGAAGAGGGCGGGGCGCGCGGGTTTTGCCGGGTGAGGAAGAGCGCATCGCCTGCGTACCCGGTCCGAGCGACCGCTGGGCCACTGGTCCCGAGCTGCGCCCCGCCCGGCCCTGGCCCTTCCCCGCGGCCTTGTGTGTCTTGCTTTTTTCGTTCGCTGGTAGGTTACCCCGGTGGGCCCTTGGTGCTCGTGTCCAGCGTGTGGGCCCCGCCTGCTGACTCTCTCTGACTGATTGAGCGAAGCCAGCGCTGGCACCCGGCCGGCGCCCGCCCCTCGTCCGTGCGTTCGCACGGCGCGGGTGGGTATGGTGGCACCCTACTTGGCAGACGCCGTTGCATGGGCAGACCCACATCGGCGCGCGGGCCTTTGCCCGGCCCCCGGCGGGCCGGTCAGTGTTGCAGCCAGCCCTTGCCTGCCGCCCGCGCTCTCGCCGCAGGGACGGGCGCCGCGTTTTGATGCAGGTAGCGAGCTAGCACGATATAAATTCGCACACGCCGCACGCGCGCCGCTCTTATCGGTTATATTATTCAGCTTCTAGTACGATTAGACTTAGAGATAGAGCGCCGCTGTGATTTAGGTTTTTGAGCTTTATCATTGACATGGGCTTGTGTATGTGTTGTTGCTTGCTCGTCGTGCGAATTGTAGTACTCGAGAGGAAGGGGAAGCGCCACGCGGTTGCCGCTGTGAATACGATTCGAGACTGCACGCACCCAGAAAGCCGCGCGTTACTACTTAGATTATCGCTTGCGTTGCGTTTGCTTGAGAGGAGCCGGAGGTGGAAATAGCGAGCGAGAGCAAAGTCGATGTATCTTTGTTGATGTAGAATAGAAATACGTGCAGCAGCGACAGCATGTGGCGTTCTTTATCTTGCTGTGGCAAATTTGAATTTCAGCAACAAGAGGAACGTCCAAAAGAGAGGTTGCTCGAACCAACAACAACAAAAGGCAGCGAAGAAGTGTGAGTGTCCCGTTTTGGTTTTATGGCTCGTGGCGAAGAAGAAGTGTAGAACGTTTGGTCAAGTCATTCACTCGTGATTTGTGTGAGCCAAAGTTGTGAGACAGTTCGGAGAGGCATGGCGAGCGACAGCGTTTTCTTAAGAGGTGGAATTACTAGCGAGCATTTTATCAAGAGCGCACCGGTAATATTCGCATTTTTTATGAGAGACCATCTTGATTCAGCGCTCTTGTCCTGCAAATTCAAAGCCAGAAGCTAAGGAGGCCAAGATCAAGTGCAAGTGCATCACGAGAACAATCACGCAAATAAACATGAAGTGAAAGAGTGGTTGGAGTGCGTTTTTTTTTTGTATTTTGACGATAGTGGCACGTTGCTTTGCGGCAGTCATGCTCAAATGATGAGAAGCAGAAGAACGAAGACGGAAGTTGACGCCAAGTTAGGGCGTTACATGGGCTACGATCGTTTGCTTCTTGCTCTCGCAGATGCCCCGCTTGCTGTCGCTACCTCTGCCTGCATTGTTCCGCCCTCTGTTTGAGTAAGGAGCCGCTGGCGTAGATCGTGATGCCAGCAAGCAAGCCTGCCCTAGCAGACCACAGGCACCCTCCTTCTACCAGGGGGTTGCGAAGACATGGGGCGTTGGTTGGACCTGGATCCGAAACTATGTCTTCAGTGGACGGCGTTGACCAAGACAGCGGGGACATCGAAGGTGGTTCATTTTCGGCAGAGTTTGAGCTGCGTCTACTTGATGACCACGTGGCTTCTGCTGCACAGCTGCAAGAAGACCGACGAGACCAGCGCCATGACACGACGATGTCATCGGAGGACAACTCTCAGGAACAAGAAGTGCCTGATGATGTCGAGCCGCCCCAGGACCCCTTAGAGCGAACGGACCGGCCTGGAGCACACGAGGACCATCACGGCGCTGCTCCTTTCTCAACACGGCTACTCTTTTCCCAGGAAGAGCTAGACAGCGTCGCCGAGCAACAAGTGCAGCCCGCTCCAGTTGCACCACCGCCTTCATCATCCGGAAACAAGAAGCAGAGCGGAAGCAAGGGAAAAAACAAGGGCAGCGCGAGCGCAACGATCAAAGCAGCGACGACTTGTTCCGCAGGTTCCGCTGGCTCCTCATCATCATCTGCGAAAAGCGCGACGACGTCGAAAGCATCAAAAGGGAAGGGAAACAAGAGCAAAACCTTGCAGAAGATCGACTCTGTCCTCGGCGTGCCGATTGACACGTTAACCGCCTACAACGAGCAGAAGAGTTGTACCGCAGGCAATGGTGACGCTTCTAGTCAAAATAACAAAAAGAAAACCTCCTCGAGTAAGAAGAATAACAAGCCGAGACCGCCGCCGATCGAGACTTCTACGGTTGGCTCTGTGGACCATAACGAGCACAATGACAGTTTTGCGATCGAACTGGATCAAGACTCTCAGGGAAGTTGCGGGAACTTCGTCATGCATCGCCGACAAATCATGACACCGATGTATCCGCCAGCGCCACCGAAGAGCCGGGGAAGAAATCGGATCACGCCCACGGTCAGCTGGTATGGAAATTTGTAGAATTTTTTTTTGCTTGTTCGAAACTCAGGGACTCCTCTTCTAGGTTTAGCAAGTGTTAAGGTTAACGTCACGGCGCGGCTTGATGGTCGTGCTACTTCTAGTTGCTTTTAGTTTTAGTCTGCCGCTGTCTGCGGTCCTTTTGCGGCCTTCCACTAGGAAGACGCAACTGATCTGGCATGAGAATGCAAGAGGACAACTCACTGCGCTTTCGGTGTTCTTTTGGACGTATGTTGTTCTATTTTGTTCATCAGGTCGACATGATTTCGACCACGAAAATTAAAAGGATCTAGAATTTCACTCTGTGCTTTTGATGTAGTACGTGGTCACTTCCTTCAGATTTTTGTTGAATCACATACACGACGTTTCTGGTCGTGTTTGAGTTGCTCTCAGGTTGCTCCGCTCCGCTCCGTTCATCTGCTTCTGCATCTGCATCTGCCCATGCAAGCGCGGAAAGGTGTACATGAAATCAGAATGAGAAGCGGGCCACAAATAGAAACATGATGAGTTACAGGTGTCTTCAGGAAGATGAAAGTGTAACCAAAATCGAAACAAAACAACAATCGGCATCCCCGATTCCCTGATGGCTGCTACCAAGTACTAAAGCCAAATGTCAAGCTCCGCTCCCAGCAGGGGTCGAGCGCTTGGCGGCGCTCCGCCGCAGCCAGCTGGTTGTTTTCCAGGAAAACCGACGGAGAAAAATGTGGCAAAGACCACGACGAGCAGTGTCAAAAGTCGACAAAACTCATCCGCGGCGAGAACTAAAACGAACACTGCACAACTACACGGTGCAGCCGTTGGGGCATCAAAAGCAAATAGTGCTGTGACTTCGCTTGACGCCCGGGGAACGCGCCCATCTTCCGCAACTCGTACCACGACTGGCACAGGAGCCACTTCCCGTGCGCGCTCTTGCTCCAACGCGATTCTCGCGCGGGGAAACCCAAACCGTTCTGCCAAAATGGTTCTGGAGGAGCTGCAGGAAAAAGACAAGATGCAAGACGTAGAAGATGACAGATCGCAACCGCTTCTAAGACGTCGCAGCAACAGCTCCGGGCCGGTCTTTAGTTCCAGCACGCCTCATCGATACACGAGCAAGGAGAAAAGAAAAAACGCAGCTGCTCCGACCGCCGCCACTGGAGGAGGTGCAGAGGTCGTGGCTCGTGCGGGGAAGATGAACGTTGTCAGAAAGCCTGCCAATAGCTCTTGCAGCTCGGTTGCAGGCTCATCGCAGCACTCAGCGAACCCCTCTCCTCGAGGTAGGGTGAATAACAATAACTCGAATAAGGGGCACGCAATGTTGGCCTCGAAAAACCCCCACTCCACATCCAGGGCGCAATCGTCGTCGGTGAATAAGAGGAGGTGTGGGCAAGGAGCGCGAACTCCTGGCGCTCCGCCACTCCGTCCGCCAAGAATTCCGGAAGCTGTACAACCTCAACCGACCGTCAATTCTAATTCAAGTACCAGCCGCAACTTGCGTGAGGGTGAGCGGACGCGATGCGGTACATTAACCGCGGCCGCGGGGCACAATAGACCTCCGAGTGCTAATATCGCCGCTGCTGCGGTTAGTGGTGCGACCAGCAGCACACGATCGATTGCAAAGCAGAACGCGAAGCGCGCTCCCTCTCCCAGAGGAACGACCGCGCGCGGCTCGCAGCACGACCAGCAACCACGCAAACAAAACACTCTGCCCCCCATTAGGAATAGAAGCGGTAGCAAAAGCTGCAACCACAGCAAGAACGTCCCTGAAGTGGATACGAAAACAAATAGCCACGACCAAAATCCTAATCCTTTGTCAGCTCGCAAATTTTCCAAAACATCAATCAGGGCTGACACGCTCGTGCAGAGGACGCCCGCCGGCAGCTCGCATTCCCAGCAGCTACAGCATTCCAGCAGCTTCATCGGAACTCCGCACGGCAATTCGCATTCCTCTCACCAGCATGCCGCCCACAATATCCCGACGCCACACAGTACTAGCAGCGCCCATTTACACCGGTCGGGCTCTGCGGGACCCCCTTCCGGTGGTGGTCATCTTTCTTTCCAACTACAGACGCCATCGTACCACGGCCACCTGAACATTACGACACCTCATCAGCATCACCAGGTCCTCGCGACGCCCGGAGCAGTCCATGGGGGTAACCACCAGGTCACACCGCACCAGAATCACGGGCCAAATGGTACCACTTTCAATGGCACAACCCCGGATTCTGGGTTCGTGTCCCGGATGCTGCAGAGGAGAACTTTTTCCACCGGGAAACTGGACGGGGCGGACGATGCGGGCAGTGGGGCGTTTCGGGGGATCCGGAATCGAGAGAAAGGCTGTATTGCGGGACAGGGCGGCGGTGCGGGGCGGGCGGATGACGACTTTATGGAAAATAACTTCGTGAATATCAGCGTTGTCGGAAAAGGTAACACTAACTAACACGACTTCTGCATTTCAAAACTGTAGTGCTCTCGATGAAGTAGTTGTGTTGATGCCATCATAGGACACGTCAGCGCGATGTTTCATGTGTGTAATCTCGTTTTCGATTTAAGGCGCAGACCTTTCACTGGCACTGCACTCTAAAAAGGTAACTTTTCCACCGTGTATCGGGCAACGCACAAGCTGGACGGTTGCGAGTACGCAGTGAAGCAGTTGAAGACGAAACTACCCGAGCATTGGCTAGACGACGTGAACACGGCGGCGAATGCGGCGAGTTCTCTGGGACAAAATAACTACACAAGCTCGAATATGAAAAAGCCTTCCTACAAACCACCCACACATACTGCCTTCAGGGAAGCCCAGAACCTTGCGAGAGCCCTCCACAACGTCGAGAGCTCGCACATCGTGCGGTACTATGGTTGCTGGGTGCAGAGCCGGAGACTCTACTTGCAAACGGAGTTGTGCGACTGCAGTTTACATGATGTGGTAGTGGAAAAGCGACGGCTAGCAGTGCAAACAGGAGACGCGGCTGTGACCAACGCCGCATGCTTTTCGGAAGGCGAGATTTTGGAGGTATAAGTTCTTACGACAGGTCAAGCATACTAAATCGACAGGTCAAGCATACTAAAGTTCGCAGTTCGACGCTCCGGCTACAGTGATCTACCTAAATTTCTATTTTGATTTTGCACCATATCCATATGCAATTATAAGTTTTTACGACAGTCTATCTAGATCTGAATCTCGTTTTTAGTTTTTCATTTCACATGCAAAGGCGATGTAGATGTTTTTCTTGTTTCGCGAAACGGAAAGCCCCAGCTAATAAATTTTGAGTGAGGCTCATTCTTTCTTCCACAGGTCGCTCACGCAACCCTCTCCGGGCTGCGAGCAATGCACAGCAATAACCTATCCCACCTGGACGTCAAGCCTGAGAACCTGTTGCGCAGCTTCTCTGGAATTTGGAAAATTGCGGATTTGGGGCTCGCCTGCGAGTTCGAGTCTAACTTTCAGCTGTCAGCGTCTGGCGAGCTTGTCAGTTTTTCCTCGAAATTGCAGAAAACGTCCACAGTGGATGAAGGGGACTGCCGTTATGTCGCCAAAGAGGCGTTGCGGGGCATGGTGACGGACCGCTGTGACATCTTCAGTCTTGGGGTTACAATGTACGAACTGGGATGTGGGCAGGTAAGTCAGATACACCTAGTACTTGGTTTGCTGTTGGCTGGAATGGATTGCTTGCCGTGTGTGACGAGGCGAAAGGAACAAACGAAGAAACACTACCGTTGTGTGACTGCTCAATTTGCAATGTATTAATCATGTTATCAGGAACCTCCGCGCGCCGGCGAGCAGTGGCACGCCTTGCGGGACCAGCAGCCGACGGCGACGACTCTGTCTTCCGAAATGCCACAACTTTCGACCGATCTTCTGAACGTCCTTTCCACCATGCTGGCCACAGAGCCGAGCCAGCGGCCAAATGCCACCGATGCTCTGTATTTGGTCGATCACATCAAATCTGCGGACGGCGGCGTGCCTGCTGAGCAGGAAAAGGAATTCTGGAAACGGGAGGCAATGCAGCTGCGGCAACAGTTGCAGGGTTATTTGCAACAACTCGCGCAGCACCAACAGGAGCAGCAGCATCCGGACCAGTCTGGCACAGCTTCTACATCGGTGCTTCTCGCTGGAAATCAATCCCAACGAGGTGTCGCAGTAGAGTTCTATCATGAGGCTTCGTCGTTACTCTCTTCGTCCAACGTCCCAACGACGGCGAATCTCTCGTCTAGCATCGGCGCTTCCTCCACGCCAGCCTCCGGGCAGTTCATCGATCTTGTTTCAGGGGGAGGCAGTGGTAGTGGGCTCCACCAATTGTGCACATCAGACAACTTGAGCTTCGACGAACTGGGACGAGAGCCGCGAAACCAAAACCAAATGAGCAGCAGCGACCAACGCTGCAGCGAGCAAGACGTGCAGATGGGATTTGCGGAGGTGAGCACAACCGACGCTGACGTGACCGAAGATCTATCGACGCTGCAGCTGATAGACCAACTCCAAACGGTGTCATCCGGCAGTTGTGCTGGTAGTTCAGATGCTGATGACCCCGGTGGAAATACAACAACGACTCTTCATCTGGGCCATCACGGAGTTCTTGACCACCTGGAGGAGGAGATCACGCCGAGGGTCGACTTCAATTCTTCCCAAATGCGACGTCGAAAGACGTTCTTCAACAGCAAGAATTCATCGGAGGTACTAGGGGTACCAGGAGACCACCACGACGGCCGCGGTAGCAGGAGAATTCAAGACCCGCCAAGCACAGGAGGCAACAGCAGTTCGATCCACGGAAGGTCAGACCTGAGAATGCTGGAGTCCTCTTTTGCCCATCCGCAGACGTGCTCATCGTTGCAGCCGAATCGGTGCGGGTTCGATCCCCGCGGAGAGGGAGAGGAGGAGGTGATGATTGGAGAGGGTGGGGGTGCGCCGGACGAATCTTCGCTGCTCGTTCAGGAGGGTGGCAACACAAGTGGCATTGACGCCGAGTCTCTAATCGCAGTCGCCGCACCTCCAGCCGATGTAGTGGAGGACCAGCACATGCTGACGGAGGCCGAAGGCGGAGAACAATGCACGACCCTGCAGACGGGAGAAGTAGAAGAACAGGCCACCGGCGCGGTATTCAGCCAAGACGCGGATCACCCACGTACTGCAAGCGACGTGAACCTCATAGGAGAGGACCGTGACGCACGTAATGTTGACGAGAAGGGTTGTTCAGTACCACCACCAGATGGAATTCTTGGGGATGGTGAAACTGCCCACGAGCAGGAGGAGCAGCAGCCGGCTGCTGCGGCTGCGCCCCCAGCTCTCGCAGACGAGCTCGGGTTGCCACCGCCACCCGCTTCCCCGTCCCCGTCTTCCCCTTCTTCTCTTCTCTCCAAATCCAAGAAAAAGTCCAAGTTTCTGCAGGGCTTGATGCAGACGAACCACCACCGACCGCCGCCGAGACGTAACTTGGCCGACATGTTCGAGCAAAATTCCACTCCGGTGGTTTCCCCCGACGGCGCTCATGATAGTGGTCTCAAGTCGTGCCCGAGTTCATCCAGTTCTTTGAAGCTGCACAAGGGGTCTTTTCCTCTGAGTGGGAAAGGGACGTCGAATCACAGCAATAGCGGTGGGGGCTTTCTTGGAGCATCAACTTCCAAACGATCTTCCTCTTTAGAAAAGCAGGACCAGGTACATCTGTTTCGCAGCACCTCGCGCGGACAGCACAGGTCAAATTCTAAAGGAAGTGTTTGCGAGGAAGGGGATGCAGTGGCGGAGGCGGATGTCAGTTCACTCCTCGTGGATCACAATGTCAGCATGGAAGACGAGGAGCCGCGCCAGCTTCTTCCACCAGGACGAGGCTCTCGGGGGGACGGAAATCAACATGAACCTGCTAAAGCTTCTTCTGCCTTTGGCTCTGCTAGACATTACGCAAGTGGTGTGTTTTCGCAAGCGACCCCAGGCGCATCACCAGCGTCTGCTTCGTCCGCTTCTGCTTCGAATAAGATGCTGAACCAAGAAGTAGGTTCTCGCGACAGCCAGCACCAGAAAGCCCGGCGTGACGGTGGTTCGGTTTTCTCGTCTGGTGGGGGCTTGCAATCGCAATCAGCAGCTGCCGGCACAAAGAACAGGATCAACTTTTCCGGTGATCGTATCGATCATGACATGAGCAACCCGAGTCCGCCGGTATTTAACCGCGCCAGTCCGAGTAGAGGTTTTTCCGGAAGTGGAAGTTGTAGCGGCGGGAAAAATAACAGTGGCCAACTACAAGCAGAGAAACATCACCTTCACAGTCGGTTCTCTGAGCCCGGAGGGCAGCAGCTGCAACAGTCATCGTTTTTGCCTCACGTGCGGGTGTTCGACTCCAGTGCAGCTACAGGGGGCACCACCACCAGCAGCTCCAGATCTACTGCGCGCCGAACTGGTGGATCATCAAATGCTAACACAACAACTTCTGCTGGTGTTCCTCATCCAGGCTCCGCGAACCCCTCCCCTTCGGTTTCTCCCAGCACTGGGTCCTCCAGCTCATCCTGCGCGCCGTCTTTCAAGTCCTGTAGTCCGAACCAGAGTCCTAGTCCAACCGGAGCGACACCGAACGCAGGAAACGCGGAAGAATTCGTTATCACCGGTCAAGCCATGACGCTGAACCCAGTCCAGCCGACGGTGAGCAGTCCAGGCGCGCCGCGGGTGTTTCATAGTGCGGGAAGAGTGACGAAGATGGCCGCGGGTGCTCCTGGGGCATCTCCAAGTGGATCCTCATCAATTTCGAGCTCCGCGGCTGGTGCGTCTGCGGCTACGTTGTTTGACAAGAGCAACATCGTCGAACAGACCGCGTTGGTGAACAACCTACCAGCTGTTCAGACCGACGACGGAAGCTGTATGGTGCTCACAGGGGTTGACGAAGTTGATCAACACGGAGACGCGGCTGCGATAGTAGAGTTGTCAAATGCACCAGGATGTGGTGGAACAGGAACCGCGGGAGATGACAAGAAGGTGCTTGCTCAACCAGTACTAGCGACAGCAGCAGTGTTGAAAAATAAGAGCGGAGCTTCTTCTGCTGGTGCTTCTTCAGCATCCACAAGCATTAAAGGCACGACAACTTCTTCTTCCACGACCACATCCGCCGGCGCACCGGCAATCTCCACTGCTAACACGACGACATCCACATCGACTCGGACCAAAGTGAAGAAATTAGCCAGTGAGAAGAAGATCGCGTTGGATCATTGTGCCTACTCTGGCACGACGCACACCATCGCAAATTCTTCTGCGTCTTCTTCTGCAGCTTCCAGTAACCGCCGGCTACTTTCCGCGAAGTTGAAAAAATCATCCGGGGGTGGAAGCAGTGCAACGTCCTCGAATCTTCGCAATCAACACCTCACGGCCAGCGGAACTTTGCAGAGCAAGAAGCAAAACGTCAAAGTCCCTTCGGATAAAAAGAAGAAACTTTCGAAATTGCAGCAGAACTCAATCCCAACCAACACAGTGAACGCGTTCCAGAGAGCTGTGGCAGAATTTCACCAAGATTCTTCGCCCAGTATCGCGTCGCCCGTTTTGTACGATAACAATGGCAATCAGATCAATTTGACGCTTGGAGGTCCACATCATGGGAACAACGCTGGGGGAGTCCTCCTTTCGAGCAACACTAATTGTAATTCTGCAAACTCATCATCATCCGGAGCTTCTTCTAGTGAAAATAACCGTGGAGCTGCGATTGACTTGACAAACACGTCGAGTAGCAGCAAAACGAGCAATGCGGAGTCGAGTTACAACACGACGAGGTCGATTGAGGAGATAACGATGAGCGCTAAGACGGATGACGAAGAAGTAGACAGCACTCATATGATCTCGTCGGCAAAGGACCATCGGCAGCGCACTATCGACGATCGGACTTCACCGTCTTTAGCCGGGGAAGATTTTGAAGACTGCAGAAGTTCGTCTGTTGGCGCGTGTGGTGACCCCTATCTAGGGAAGCAGGGAATTATTGGGGATCAAAACAGAGATCTGGATTTGATGTCGCCGCCTCTGGAACAGCAGCAGCAACACAGACAGTATCAGCAGCAAAGTAGCAGCAACCCGAAGGCCAGGTCCAGCACGAAGTTACGTCGTCAGATGTCGTACGCGGAGAAGAGGCCGAGCAAGCGGACGAAGGTCGACTCCCCGGACGAGGAAGATTTTTCCGACGCACAGGAAGCGGACTCAGGACTTCTTCTTGAAGGAGGTGGTTGTAGTGAGCTACGAGAACCAGGGCGGGTGGAATTGGTAGAACAACATGAAAAAGCTGCGAACTCGTCTTCGTCCTCAAGCGGAAACACAAACTACAACAGCCAGCCGGGTGGAGAAGATGAGGTGTTTAGCAAGAGCAAACCGCTACCACTGTCTTCAGGGACCTCCACACAGAACTGCCCACGATATCACGTCAGTAGCCCGAAGAGAGGGTGAAGTAGAGAGGAGGTTTTGGGGTGTTGTGTAAGTAGTGTTAGTAGGTACAACTCAACTATCGTATTTTCATCACAGAGCGCACTACTTGCATTAGCACACGCAAGAAAGCTTTGTGCACGACGATTGTGTACCGTACTTTTGTGTCGGTGCAGAAGCAAGTTGTAGAGAATCTATTTGTATTTTCCATTTTCCATTGTTATTGCAGGTCAATAGCTTAATGTTAATCCAATTCATCATCGAGAAATCATTTTACTATAGAAAAATGCAGTGTATCGTGCTGTAGCTGTACTAATTGATCAGTATTGATCCTCAAGACGCGTTATCCTAAATTTTCATCGCAGAACTGTACACAAGATTTGTTTGATTCGAATGCTTTTCCACCAAACGCACTGCAGGTGCAGCGTTCCTATGAGATGTGGGATCCCGCACTCGCAAGTAGCAGCGTAAGTGCTGATCTCTATCATTTTACTGCTTATCAAAAAATGCAATGCTCGCGTTTTTCCTTTTTAATGCCTGAAAAATCATGATGTCCATGTCGTTTTATTTGAAGAACAGTTTTTACGTGTAGTATGTCAGAACCTCTGAAGCTGAGCTTACAACTCGCCTTGCTATTGCTAGTTGTCTTTCTATCGCTTTCCTATGCAGCACTTAAAATGTCAAAGTCGAATTTCTTTCGCGACAACAAGTTTAAATCCAATGAAACTAATACATCAGATGAAGCTAGAACGAAGCAAGATTTCCAATGGAGTCTCACCTTAAATGAAACGAAGAAAGAGCTAAAACTGTTGCTGTCCCCGTAGTATGTGTTTTATTTGAAGAACTACGCCTCACTAAACGAAGAAGCGAACTATTTCATGCGTATCGACCATCGGACGACAAGCCTCTGCTCCGGTTGCAACTAATGTGACCTGTGCAGCTGCCTGTCGTGGACGATGATGAAGCAAGAGTCGAAGGAGATACAACTCAACTGTGCATCCTCGTCAAGCTGACGGAAACAGAAGCACTGGAACACCGATGGCGGTGTTCCAGCAGTGCCCAGAGCAACAAGAAAGCCATAGAGGAACACTAACGAAAAGAAAAGAAGACGCTCGAAATTTTCATCGCTTCGTCTTGCCGCGTTCGAAAAGCCAGCGGAGGCATGATCTTCTGTGTTCAGTCACTTCTGCAGACAGCCCTTGCTTTCCTGCGGCTGTTGTTGTTTCGTCTCTTGCGGCCGCGGGCCTTTTAAGTATTCCGTCGCTGACGTTTGCCTTCCAAGGGTACTGGTACACCGATCGGGTGAGCGGATGGCGTTCCGGCAAGTGTAGCAGAGCCAAGCGGCGCGGGGCTTTGCTTTGCCTGTCTGGCAGTTAGGGCAAGCAGCGAGCGCGCGAGAAAAGCGCCGCGGCGCAAAAAGATCCGCGGCCATATGCGCCGCCGGCCCGGTGGAAGCGGGGCGAGGTTTTCTATGTCCGGGCGGCGTCGCTTCGTCCTGGTGGCAAGCGCGCGGCCGGGCCCCAGCTGGCAGGGGGCCGGCCCCGCGCTCGATGAGTGTCGCCACGCCCGAGAGCGCCGCGCTTACCTTTGGCGCGCTGGAAGCGTTTGGGCCGGTGCAGTTGGCCGGGTGCGCGTTAAAAGGTAATAGCTGCCGCGCCGCTTTTCTCCTGGAGCATGCTGGCGAAGGGCCGGCAGAGCGGTGCTGTCCTGCGACGCGCGGGGCGCCGGTCTTTTCTTCCCTGCCTTGGGTAGATTCGACGCGGCGTGAGCCTCTTCGCCAGGAAGCCCACTCGTGCCGACGGACTAACTTCAGAAATCCGGACGGGCGCCGCAGTGCGCCGGCGCCAACCCCATCGACCCGCGATGGACCCGACCGCCACGGCACACCGCCAGGGCCCCGGTGTTTCCTGGCCCGTCCTCCGGCGCCGGCAGTTCTGGGGCCGGTCAGGCGGTGACGCCCCGGGCGGGATTTTCTTCTAAAACCCTGCTAATTTTCCCGGTTTGAAAAAAATTCCGGTCTCCCTCTGCTGCCGGCCCCGCCCGTCCCCGCCCTTGGGTTGCCGAGCGTGGTCGCCCACCCATTTGCCCGCGTCGCCCTTGTCTTTTCGTGGTTCGCTTGTTTCAGGGTCAGGATTTGCGTGGGCCCGACGCCTTCTGCGGGTTCCGGGGTTTTAAAATTTAAAAATTTGGGCCGTTTCCGGGGTAAAGAGGGCCGCCCAGTTTGGTGGGGCTCTCGTTGGCTTCTGGTTGGGTTTAGGTTGCTGGTTATTTGTTGAGCTCTGGGCTTGAAGATGTTAGGCCATTACCTTTTTTGAATCCGAAATGACACACACTCTTTCGTGTTGTCGTCTCGTTTTCCGATGTCGTGGTGGTCTGTGTCTCTATTGGGACGCAAGACCATACTTCACAGGCAGGACATGATGGCTGACACATGTCGACCATCATCTCCCAGTGTCGCCTACAATCAGACACTTCAGGGTGGGAAATCTTGCCGATCTTCTAAAATAGAAGTTCGGCAAGATGTATTTTTCGGCTTCTAAAATTGGAAAATCCGGACGCCAAAATCCCGGTCATGGATCTTCTAAAACCCGAAAACGCGAATTTCCCACGGGATTTCGCGCTATCGGCCATTTTAGAAGATTATTAGAAGCCGGGCAGGGTCCGGGATTTTCCTGGGTTCGGGATGAGAATTAGAAGAATTTTAGAAGAACGAATTAGAAGCTTCTAGAAATGGCTTTTTAGAAGCCATTTTAGAAGCCATTTTAGAAGGTCGGTTTTAGAAGGTCATTTTAGAAGGTCACTTTAGAAGCGAAAATTAGAAGGTTTTTTAGAAGGTTTTTTAGAAGCCATCTGCAGAAGCGAAAGCTAGGCGCCACCTGTGGAGGTGGCTTCTAGAATTCGCTTCGGAACTGGCGGCGCGACCTGCAGTCTAATTTTCGCTCGTGGGCCAGGGCTCGGGATTTTGTTTCTTCGGTAAAGGCCTTGGGGTGATGTGTCTTTGGAATCGGGTTGGGGCGCTTGGGGTTGTCGTTTGTGGCAGTACCTTCTCAGATCTGGTGGTTGTGTGGGCTCTGCAACGGAGGGTGTGTGCGGTCATCATGATGCCGGGGTGGCTGCCTCCGGGTTCTTTGTTATTGTGCAGCCGATGCGGCGTCCTGCGATGTGGGGCGAGGGTTGTTATTTAGGTAGGGGGTTTGGGGCCAGGGAAATTTTGAAAAGCCGGGAAAATTAGAATTTTTTTAGAAGCAGAGGCCGCCCGGGTGTTTCCCGCCTGAGGCCGGGCCCGCCCTCGTGGCCTGTGAAGGGGCGAAGTGTGTCGGAGGGAGTAGGTACATAGAGAGCGCGCGTCTTCGCGGCCGCAGCGCGTGCCGTCGGTGCCTGCGCGGAAGCAGTGCGCGCAGGCTATTGCTTTGGCCCCCGGGGGCCCGCCCGGTCCGTCGCTCGGGGGGCGATGGCCGTCCAAATAGAGGCCGTTCGTGGGCCCGTTTGCTTCCGCTGCCGGTGGGGCCCTGATGGAGGCGGCCGGGCAGGCCCGGGGAGTAAGACAAGTTTGGGCGCGGAAATTGCAGCCCCATCGCATCGCCAAAGGCGCGCCCCTTGATTGCCAAAGGCCTCCCAGTCGGGCGATCGATCTCGATATGGGCCCCCCGGACGCCCGGGCCCCGAAGGCCCAGGAAGCCCGCGCGCGGCGGCGATTGCCTAGACATCAGGGGCGCCGACAGCGCCCGCCCCGCCCCGGGCAGGAAGACGGGGCAGCCGGCCGGGCCGGTCCAGCCCAGCCAGCGCGCCGGCAGGCGGCGTTCGTAGTAAATTCAAGCGGGGCGGCTTGGTTGGGGCCGGCCCCTTGCCCATTCATTCTTTCCAGGTCGGTGGCACGCCCGGCCCAGCCCGGCCGCCATCGCGCCCTCCCCGCCCAGCCACAGCCAGCGCGCCCCGCCGGCGGGGCGGCCCCTTGTTTCCTCGGTGTGGATTTGCGCGCGGCCTCCTATGGCGCGGCGTGAGTGTGTTTCGGAGCCCGCGCCGCATGCCTTCATGCCTTCTCTTAGTTACTTGGTTCCTTGGCGTGATCATTGGCGCGCCGCAACAAGGGATCTGGGTGGCCAGGCAGCGGTGGCCTGTTGTTAGCTCCTCGACCTTCGTCTTCTAGCTCCCGGAGATTGATTCGGGGGCCGATGATTGCTCGGCCAGTCAGAGCACAGTCGTTCCTCCTCCATCGAAACACCCCGGCTGCAACGTTGGGACTTTCCGCATCGGCAGCATGCATGGCCAGGGCCATATTGTTCAGTGAAAGATGAACTGAAGTCCTTTCTTGCAGTCGCTGGCATTTGCCTTTCGTCGTACATTTGTTAGTTTCATTTTTGTTTGACAGCCCCACCACGATTTTGTTTGTTTTTTTTTTATTTGCAGGAGGATCGAAATTTGCGGCCATGTAGACATACGCATTTGGCTATTGTTCCTCGCCAGGCCTTTTTGCGGTCCAGTTTCATCACTTTGTGGAGTGTGTGCTGTTTGTTTGGAAGATGAAGATCACAACTCTGTTTATTCCACGGAGCAAGATTCATCTCCTCCTCCTTGGTATTGATCCGGATTTCGTTCTTCATCTGTGATCGAGAGCGCCCGGTGAAACAGCTTATGGTTGCAGGAAATTGTAATTGCTTTACGATTAGCAGAGTAATAAATTGGAAGTGGTTTATTTCCATTTCGGATGGACAGCCTACAGCGTAGCTGCTCACCCGAACGTAGCGCAAGGATGTCGGGCAGTGAAGCAAGTGTCGGTGATCATGGTCGGCAAGTCTCACCGAGTGCAGGACGATCGGACGCGCCGCCGGTCGGCCCAACATTACTTTCCTACTCAGAGAGCCGCCGCGCAGTCGCCAGAAGAAACCGCTTGCGCTACAGAGCGACTCGAGCAGTGTTTCTCTCGACGGCAGCCACGTGTTCCTCCACTCTCCTGCTCCACCACACCGCAACCGCAGCACAACCTGCTTCACCATCCGACGCGATCGTCGTGTCCGAGCCTATGTATTCAGAGTCCTCCATCCTCTTCGACAAAACCGACGGTTTTCTCCATTCCGACGCGAAGAAAATGGCTACCGCCGGCGATGTCTTTTTTTACCGGAAATTTCAGCAGATTTTTCAGCAGGAAGACAAGAAACAAACGAAACTCCCGCTCTCTCAACAAGCGCTCTGTGCTCAGTTGGCCGACGAAAAAGCAATCCAAATCAACGCAACCACTGGCGCCACGCCCGCAGACGAGGTCGCGAGAGAGACCATGTTCTACCTGCTGGCGCAGCAGGACTTGAATGATGGGAAGACGAAATGTGTGGACCGGGAAAAGGCGAATTTTCCGAGTCTGAAGGCGCTGGATGTGTTATTGACGGACGAGAACGCGTCCAAATTGGAGCAGTACTACGCAATCCGCGGTTTGTCCGCGGCACCAAAAGCAAAGTCGAAGAAGAAAAAGTATTTTTGATATGGAAGTAGATGTAGATGGTCCAGGTCGTGTATAGATGACTTCAATTTGTTCTTGTAGCTGTACCTGCAGTTGTGTTGATCTTCTATCGCGGTGGACATAATTGATCATCAAACGCATTTCTTGCAGTATTTCGATTCAAATGAACTAGATACTTTCATCTGAAACTGAATCCAGGTACCTCGCTCTTCTGAAATCCGTCTTGGCCGAAGACCAGAGGAAGTCCGCCGCCCCGGGGAGCGCTTTGATCCTTACCGCACTGGCCATGGCAAAGGATTTCCGCGGGAAGGAGGCCGCTGACATTCCGAAGGACCTCCTCGAGAAGGCAAACGAAAAGTTTTTCGGCAAGAAGTTTGCGAAGAACAAGGAAGAACTACCCGAGCCCCAGGCGCTTTTTGACGCGGGAAACAAGTACGTCGAAGCGTACTCGGTTTTCACCCTGATGGTCGCGCTTTCGGACCTCCTCGCCGCCATGGACAAGGGGGAAGATACTGTATGGCTCGGCGGTTCGAAAAAGGCGGTGCTCGCGACGCTGCGGAAAACGTTTTTGCAGGACACTGCGGAATCGAAAAAAAAATTCCTCACGAACGTGAAGCACGGAATGGAGAAAGCAGGACCGGCGCACAGGGTACGGAAAGTAAGTAGGAAAATTATGGGCGTATTTGTTGTTTTGCCGCTGCATAAAAGTTTCTCTCCACCGCAAGTGCTGACGAGAAACAGACGGACATGTTGAAGCATAACCTGAAACCGGGTCTGCTCTATGTCTATGTGAAACAAATCGTCAGGCCTTCGCCCTCTTTGCCTTGAAAAGCGCTGCTGCGTCTGGAATTTTGGATTTGTCCGCTGCAGATGTCGTGGTCGCAAAAGTTGTGAGCAGTAACGAGAAGAGCTTGGAACTGAAAGCCTCGGACTTTTTTGGCGCGAATTTGGAGAGCGTTTTTCTGGTTGAAGATGGGAAAGAGACGAAGCTGAGTTCATCGAAGGGCTCGGACGGGACGCTGTACGAGGCGAAGATCAAGGTGCAACCAGAAAAATTATGTCATGGTTTAGGTTTACTCTTCTTGCGCATTTTTATGTTGTTCATCATCTTGCTCGCGGCACCCATACATAAAATCTTCAGGCCACCGCACCTACCGACAAAGGCGCGACCGCGAAGTTCAAAGTCGGTTCTAGTAAAACGGGCAAGGCAGCAACTTTCGAACTGTCCTACACACCAAAGGCAACGGCGAGTAGTAGTACTACGAGTACAACAACTAGAAGTTCAACCACTACATCAACCACGACTACAAAATCCAAAACTACCACCACTACAACTTCAAAGAAGAAAGAAAAAGCGAAAAACAAGCCAGCAAGACCTCCGACACCAGCGAAGAAGAAGGAACTGAAGCGACAGTTGGCCGATAATCCCTACACGGCGAAGATCATGGCTTTGACTTTGGATGTCGGCACGAAGAAGCACCAGGCAGAGACGGCTTTTTCCTTGGAGGACGGGAAGAAGCTGCAGGCGGACTTGAGACTGGACGACACGATGAGCTTGTATTTAGATATGACGGTCAGTGACGTAGGGACAACTGGGAAATCGGTCAAGCCGCAGCAGGTTAGTACTACACGTCATATGTTGATGTTGTTTGCCTCCTGGACGAGGTGCGGCGCACTGTATTTTCCATTGAGGAGTCAAGGTCTTGCTCATGTGGAAGGTTCTTCAGCTTCGTTTTCATTCTGCAATCCTGATCCTGAATAAAGTACGTCTACATAAGTACATCAAGAGAAAAAGAACGGATCTTATTTACCACCCTCCAGGTTGCCCTCCTCTTGAAGTACCTAGAGGAAAAGTCCGGCGCGAAAAGGCCCCTCGGCCTTCCCCTCACCCAGACCGTGTGGCTGAACGCGAAACAGGAGGAGGACCAGACTAGTTTCGAGCTCAGCTGCGCGTTGAGCTCGAAGAAATGCATGCTCGCCTACGACGGATTCTATGAACTTTCCATTATCGTCGGGGATAAGCGGATCAAGAACGCGATCGAGGAAAAAATCGGCACGATCGAATTCGTCTTCTCCCAACCGAGCGAGATGACGATCACGAACAGCAAGTTGCCGAAGCAGGGGGAAGAGCTGCGGAAGGACAGCAGTCTGCACAACGCGCTGGCGACCTCGGAGTTTAAATATTTTGCCGCGGTGGAACCGATCGAGCACATGTTTCGAAAACCGGAAAAAAGGCCAAATCACTTGCTGCCAACCATTTTCGTGTCACTCGTTTGCTTCCTCTTCGGGGTGATGTGCCTGGCCATGGTGACAAGGTAGAACAAGATGTTAGTACGCGTTTATTGATGCAGAAGTCTGCATGATTGACTCCTGTGCTACAAACTTACTGTTTTGGCGGAGAGGATACAAATCTCGCATGATACCCAACGCAAAAAAACTCCCTTCAGGTGGAACCTCTCCCTGCTTACCCACAGCAAGACCGCGCTTTTCTTTCTCACCGGCTTGGGGTCGGTCGTGTTTCTCCTGTGGAACTTCTACTTCTATCTCCCATTGTTCGGCATGGTCACGTACCTAGTTCCAATCTTCGTGGTTCTGGTGTTCCTGGGAAACGCGGAACTGTGTGCGTGTAAGGAGACCAGGTGGCGTTTATCCAGGGCCATGGCCGCGGGCGGGATGGCTGGGAAGAAGGATTAGACAGGTTCTGGAGATAGTGCTGGTTGTAGCACCAGCGTCGAAAGGGACAGAACCAACAAGAAGATACCTACGCACCAAAATGTTGATCCGTCGCAGACGCTGCTAGTATCTAAAAAGAACTTAGTCGTAGCAGCAATAGAAGAAGAAGACAAAGTGGATCTTCACGACTGTAGTGATGGTCAATTTGTTGAGAATACAGGAGAGTTTCAGAATTTGAGAAAAATGGAAAGCTTTCGCGTCGCTGTCTACGAGCGACAATGATTAAGTTGACGACGAAGGCTCTCCAGCAGTTGCACTAGCATTTTGTTCCGCGGATAGGTATTATTATCAATGTGCTGATCATATGATCACACTGCACAAGCGCAGAGGCAGACCAACGGATGATGTATCAAAATTTTTGCACCAGCCTTTTTGAAGATCTCCGACGAGCACTCTTTTCCGGATCTCTGCCTGCATTTTTATCGAACAAAGATCAAGATCAAGGTAGCTCAAGGCAACAAATAGTGTTTCACTTTGTCTGCGGCAGTAGTTACAAGTGTATTTTTTCTCCTGGCGTACTATTTTGTTTTCTACATGACAGGCACACAGACAAACCTCCCTCGAGGTGGCGACATAACATTGACGTTCGCTCCAAAAAAAAAAATATGACATGGTAGCGTGTAGCGATACTTGAGCTTGACGCATACACAGGAACCCAAGCGCAAACAATGACCCATGATATACTTATCCCGACCCTCCTGCCCAGAGTTTGTAGGTGCCCGAAAATCCCGTCAGGGCTCAGTCACCATTAGTTCTTACCTTGTTCCACCACGCGCCATATATTCGTGAGTCAGCGGCGCATGACGTGCAAGCATGAAATCCCGCGCCGAACAATCTCGCCCCCGTGGCGGTCGCGGAGCAGCCCCCGCGCGACGGGAAGACTCTCGCGACAAGGGAGCTGCTGCAAAGAGCACGAAGAATCATGAAGATGCCCGGTCCCGGCGGCAGCACCGGGAGCAGCGCAGCCGCGAGCGCGAGGACAGCAGAAGAGCGGCGAGAGCACCGGGGGCTCCTGCGAGCAACAGTAGGGATATTAAGCCCACGACAAATAAAACCACTACCCGCGCAACAAGACTTTCTACGACCTCGTCTGGAGAGGACGACCGGAAGAAGGAGGGCAGGATCGCGCGGCTTCAGAAAGACAAACAGAAACAAGCGTCGAAACGGGCCGACTCTGGGTCCTCGGGGAGGGACGAGAAGCTTCCACTAAGATCCGCACGGGATATCAAAGACAGTAGAGATGCTCCTCGTGCTAGAAGGACGGTGGAGAACAAGCGAGGAGCAGACTCACGGGCGAGAACTACAACAAACACGACAGGAGCGTGCGATCGGCAGCGAAGAAGTACCAGAGCAGTAGAAGATGTTGATCTTCCCATGAATGAGGACTTCTCTCGGGGTCGGGAAGAACGAAAACCGCGCGAGCGCACCCGTGACCTCCGTGAGAATGAGCGGCAGCGGCGACGGGCGGATTCAAGAGGTGGAAAGAGGAGTAGAGACCGCTCCAAGGAACAGGAAGACGGACGGACAGACTCTGGTCGGCGAGCAGACCCACAAAAGTCTGTTGACTACGACGACATAGACGAAGAGAAACATCACGAGCGCAAGAAACCCCCGCCGGCGAATGGCCGCGCGACTGCAGGAGCAGATCATACGGTGAAGTCGGAAGGAGCACAAGCAGAACCACCTCCAAAAGTAAAAAATGCACTGTTCCAACCTTCTCTGCAGCCGAAAGCCGCTCCCTTCACCGCTGCGAGTAACTTCATGAATCAGTCTCTGATAATGGGACAAAACGACCAAAACACGACAATGAGCGGTACTACGCTACCAGGCTTTCCCACCCCGCCCGCCGGTGCCGGTGCAGGCACGAATCAATACGACGGGGTGATCTTTTATTCCCTGAAAATTACCCATCCCCATCCACTTTTTGCATGACAAACACATGATTTTATGTATGTTTTGCATGACAAATTGGATGGGGATGGTTAATTTTCAGGGAATATCTTTTTTCAGCAGATGCAGATGGTGCAAATGCAGCAACAGATCCTCCAGCAGAAAATCAATCAACAAATGCAAGCGCTGCAGCAAGAAAATCTTCCGGAGTTACAACACGTGCAGCAAAGCGACAATAATTTTTCGGGTGAACAAACGATGAAAAATGAAAAGCCGACGCCAGCTGAACCTAAACCTGCACTCAATTTCGACGACAAGCTGCAGAATCTGGCCAGCCGTTACCAGCAGAAAAACACGATGAGCAAAAAGGACCAGAAGAAGAAGGACCTTGACATCCTGCTCGAGGAGATGAAGCAAAAGACCAAGGAGCAGGAAAGCCGCGAGAAAATCACGATAGAGGTGCCGAAAACGAAGGAACAGCACCGGTTCATCGACATTGTGGCGCAGTACGTAGCAAAATGCGGGTATACATTTGAAGAGCAGATCCGGCAGGACGTGAAAGAGGGCATTCTGAACTTCGCGGAAAGTAGTAGTCATGCTGCGATAAAGCTGCATGAGCGACAGGAGAATGATGATGACGATGAGGATGACCACAAACAGAACCAGAAGAACTTATCAGACTCGGAGGCCGACGAGGACATCAAGGAGGTTGATCATGGCAAAGAAGAAAAGTCATCAGAGTCCTCAGGCGAAGATGAAGCAGGAGGGGATGGGGAAGATGTTTCTCCCATAACCGCAAAGAAATCTTCGAGTAAAAAGAAGCGCAAAAAGATGAACGAGAATTCACCTGCGAAAAAAACTAAGACCGCCTCTTCATCTATCTCAGCCGCTACTACAACTACTACCTCCCTCGTCAATGCCGACTTTCTTCTGGACCCGAGAGACCCAAACTATGCTGAGAAGGAAGCCCTTTACTACAAGTGGCGGGTGTACGCCTATACCCAGGGCGACGAAAGGACCCGCTGGCGCACGGAGCCGTTCCAGATGGTGCGGAACGGCCCGGTGTTTATCCCCCCGAAAATCCCCGAGGCGTTTTACTACGCGATACCCCAGGAGGCCGGCGCCTACCGGCGGAAGCGACGGCGGACGGAAAATGGCACGGAGGAGGAAATTTTGGAGGAAAAAAAATCGGTGTTCACCAGCAAGGAAGAGGCGCTTGCGGCGGCTGCGAGCGGCATCGTCACCGGCGTTCTACGTGGTGGGCCTGATTCTTCTCTTCTTGACCAAGCTGGTAATAGTACCGTGCAGAACCAGATGAAAACCATGAACATCAGAGAGCAGTTGGATACAAAGTGGTCGAATCAGCAGTCGACCCGGAAGGTCGCGGGCCAGGAGCCCCTCGACGAGGAAGGGAAAAAGGAGCTCGAGCAGCTCATCGGCCAACTCAAAATGACCCGGAAGTCGATCTACGGCGCCATGGCGATTCTGATGGAGCGATTCGCGAATTCCGCCAAGCAGGCGACGGCGGAGTTTCTCTGCGATAAGCAAGAATTCGAGAAATTTGAAGAAGTGAAGGACTCTGCCATGTTCGAATACAACCGGTTTCTGGTCGACTATGGCGTTCTCAACTGTTACTGTTACATTCTCAGCTGTTACATAAATTTGTGATGCAAGAATGGTAAAAGTGATAGGGGGAATCTTGCGCGTCTTGCATGACAGATTTGGCACCGATTATCAGCCTGCTCGGCCCTCTGAGAATTTGTCATACGAAGCAGCTTGATGGTGTCGACTCTGAAGGTAATTTTGCATGACAAATCATGTAACAGTTGAGAGTGTAACGGTTGAGAACGCCATATCGACTCCGCGATCGCCAGGATGTACCTGATCTCAGATTTGTTACAGAACGCGTCCTCCCTATCCCAACCGAGGGCTTGGTGCTACCGGAAAGAACTGGAACAACATCTACCGGAGATGTTTTGGGTGTACGGGAAGATTCTGTACACGCAGTGCAACCCTAGTACAACTTCTTCGGGGAATGATGAAAAGATAAAGAAGAGAAACAAGAAAGAAGGAAACCGAAACGAAATCGACACAAATTTATCTGGTGCAGCTAGTGGGTTCAACATGTTCAGTGCCCAGGATTACTTCAAGACGCAGTCCACTAGTACCTCCACCTCTTCGTTAACAAACGACAACAAGCGATTCCCTCAGCAGTACTTCGCCGGCCGGATTTGCCGGATTCTCGCCGCCTGGCAGGAATCGTGTTTATTCTCCCCGATGTTTTTACAGGGTTTGAAAGCGACGTTTTTGTTGAGTTTCTCAAGGGAAATCTCCATCTCCGACTACAAGGAGTGCTCGCGCATGTCTCAGAAGCGCAAGGAGTGGGCGAAGTTTGAGCATTTCTCCCAACTGGAGAAACTCTGCCGGGAGAGGGGGCTGCTGTGCAAAAACCCCAAAGCAGAAGAGCCGGAAGGAGCCGCGGCTAAGGTGAAAAAGAATAAACACCAGTCCGAGAATATCCTGTGCAAAAGTATCGTACTCGTAGTAATTGCTATCATGCATGACAAATATCCCTTTTTAGGTAAATCAGCATTACAAATTCCATTTTTTTTCTTGACAAAATTTGTGATGCAATTTATACTAGTACGATACTTTTGCAATGCATAGAGAAGGAGAAAGCCGCTGCAAAAGACCGCGAAATGACGACTGGACAGGAGTTTCTTGTGGAGCAGCTGGCGATGTTTGAATACTTAATTTCGAACGGCAACGAGTACACTTTCGACGAGAAGGAGGAAGACGAAGAAGAGGACATCAACCTGCTTCCGGAAAAGCAAAGAACTGCGAGCGGTACGGTTTCATCTGGCGCCGCGGTTCCAGTTCCTGTCTCGACATCTTCATCTGGCACAGCAGCAGCTGGTGTCCCAGTGGCCACTGCCGTCGCGGTCGCGAAGCCTGTGGTCGCGGTGGGGATTTCCATCGCGAGAACCGCCGCGACAAGGGACTTCCACGAGAAAAACAAGCCGGTTTACGGGAACTTGGACGGCATCCCCTTGTCGAAAGAGCTCCACCGCGTCTTGGCGAAGCAGGCGGAGAGGGACAACTGGTGTCAGTGTGAGAAACTGCGGAAAATGAACGAGGAACACGATGAGTACGCGACGATTTTGCACAAGTTGTTCGTGTCGAATCAGAAAGTGGATAACAAAAAGTGGCGGGAGATCCAAAAGGAAGAAAAACGGCAGGCGGCTATTCAGAAGGCAAAGGCCTGGGAGGGGTACTGCGGGCGGGAGGCTGACATGGAGAAAATGCGTGCGGAAAGGCGGAAACTGCATGAAAATTTGTGGAAAACGGAAGTACAGAGCGACGAAAAGAATAAAAAGAAGAAAAATAAAGTGGAGAAGCGAAGGAAAAGATCTCAGGATAGATCTGCTGCCTCAGCATCGCCACGGGAAAGCGCAGAAGATGGTGTTGAAGACGACTTTTCGCAAGAGGAGGTCGCTGCTGGAACAAGTCGCAATAGGAAGCGGCGGCGAAGAGACGGCGAGTCATCGTCCCCAAGGGATGATGAAGATTACGAGCACGAGGAAAAGTTGCAGCGGCTGCAGAGTGTTTCTTCGGAAGATTTATATGCAGCTAAAAACGGCGAGAAATACTACAACGAAGATGACCAGGAAGACTACAAGAATTACCGTCGCGGCAACGACTCCCGAAAAAGAGATCATCGTCGCAGACGTGGTCAAGACCGCTGGCGTGCAGACGACAATGGAGATCATGATAACGCCTCACATGAAGATCTCGACGGACAGGCTATGTCCGACGATGACCAAAACGACGACGACAGGAGATACAACTCAAATCGCTACAACAGGCGCGATCGGGATCAGTATAGTGCTAGAAACAGGAGCAACAGAGATGATCATGCTGAAACCTACGAGAGCGGAGCCGCCTACAACAACGACTATTACAGCAACCACAACGAAAAGTCCACCCCCGAAGCGACTAATGAGGAGGAAGACGAGGACGCTTACGCTAGTTACGACTTCCATGGAACAACCACAAGTGGCGCAGGAACTGGGACAACTATCTCAAGGGCAGACAGACGTGAGAGGGAGCGTGAACAGCGGGAGCAGCGGGACGCGCGCGACCGTGAGCGGTACCAAGATCTCTATGAAAGCCGGAATCGCGGCGGTGACCGGGGGGAACAAGATGATCGCTACAGACGGGATTACGATAAGAAGTACGACCAAAATGACAAAATCCTCGATCATTACGAAAACGTCGTTAAGGAAACGCGTCGCAGGAAGCGGGACAGCGGAAACTATGGGAAGAGGGAGGAAAGAGAAACGGACTTGGCGGACAGACTCGATGATCCAACCCTAGGGCCCATGGACGGCGAACCCATGACGGACAGCGAATGATCATTCGTCGAGCTTCTTCGTTGTTCGGAAAGAAAGTTTTATACAAGCTGATTTATTTTTCGACTTTGTCGAGGAGGCTACGTGGGACCACGAATATAAATATATTGCTCTTTCTCAAAATGTTTGAACGTGGACCTTCACAATACCGGTATACCTTCGACGATGAACAAAACCGCGACAACATTTATTTCTCATGCTACATTTTTTTCATCTCTACGACGACCAATCGCATGTGACGAGAGCAGCTTAACTTTTCTGCACATGATCCGCTTTTGCAAAATAGAAGCAAGCAGCAAGAATACAGGCGTGAGCTCTCAGCGAGCTCTTGTTCTTTTTGTTTTATTTTGTTACTCCGCTAAAATTTTAAGTACATGTAGCTGTCGTCCATGATCGGTCGCCTAGAACGAGATGTCACTTTCTGCTGCAGACAGTTCTTCGGTTGTCCTAGAAGGTTTTTCCGTAATGGTGGTAGCTCTAGCCACAACGAACCTGTACTGTGAGAGAGATAGATTTTACTGAGAGAACAAAGAGCTAGAGCATAATGTTGTAGCAAGAACAAGCTGCGCTCTTTTTCTGAGTTGTAGTGAGGATTTCTTCCGAAGTTCATGCAAATCGGTTTTACATTTGCGCACGTGCTTTTGCTAGCAATAGAAGTGCAACGCTCGTCTGAACCATGCCCAATCTCATGAGTGTGCTGTTCTTTTCCTTTTGTTTGATGCCGTTCCAAAAAATGCACAGTTTTGGTAAAGTGGTGCCCTAATACTTACCTATTCAAACCCTTTCCCTTTTTGCAAAGCTGCGGAAAAGCATTGAAATCAAATTCGATTTTGGCGGAGTTTGACCTTTACCATTCTTATTGTTAAGTACGCGAGCGCGCACGTTGCTCCCGGACGAAGTGGAGAAGGTGCTACGTTGTATCTTCGTCCTTAGTCCAGAGCAGTTCTAATTAGCACACTTTCTGTAGTCTTCTCCTAATTTCATTTTTAGCTTCGAAAAGTAGGCGACTGTCTGAGACTGATAGATACTTTACTAACTTTATCTAAGTCAAAATAAATGGGAAAGTTCAAGTTTCAAATCAAGCTCTCCGGCCAATGGCGGGACTACAGCGACGAGGAGAATGCTTTTCTGACCCGCGCTTACATGAGCGGCATGAAGAACTGCAGATACCAGCTGCGAGGGCAGAGCTACGAATACAACTTTGGAACGATGAACCAGGTACTGTCGAATGATGTTTGATGATCATCATACGAACTTGCAAAATCATATGTTGCACGAAGTAGAGTCTGTCGGTGGAAGGAAAAAAAAAAATTGATAATAGTGCTCGGAGCTGGTGCTGCGACAGAGTTGTATGCTCCTCACAAAAAAAATGAATGAATAAAATCACCGCGACCACATCAGACCACCATCAACAACTAGGTAAATCTCGCTTCGGGTAAGCGCCGCCAAATTCGAGCGCCGCCAAACCTGCGGCCGCCGGACCGTCCGGTCGTGCCGCCAGGCCCCACGATCTGCGTCACAGTTCCGACAACCGCCCGTGGAGGGGACGTGCTTCACGTGCCGCACCCGCATAACAAAGCTGTCATGATGCAGGTATAATTGTTGTACGCTTTACCTTTAACTTTTCCGATGTTTTCTACTACAACTACTGACGGAGGACATCATTGTGATGTTGTTTCTTCATGGGCACGCGCACGCATGACAAGCACAAGATATTAAAAATAATGACGACAGGTAACCGTCCCGCCAAACGCTCGACCGGGCGCTACCTTGCTCGTTCCCGTTCCTCCACTGGGACCGAAGATTGTCGCGCAGCCAGGCACTGCAGCTGGCGGCTCGCAGCCAGCGCTGGCTAACTCCAATAACGGTGCGGGTGGAGGTGACGTCAACAAGAGTGGTGGACAATCTGGCCCGGGCTACGGGAAAGGAGTCGCAGTCGGCGCGGCTGCGGGCGTTGGCGCCGCGGCAGTAATCGGGGGTGGTGTGGCCCTGGGAGTCATGGCGCAGAATGGTAGCTAGCTATCTAAGTAAATTTGATGAAAATGATGAAATTCAGATTTCCAGTTGTGTTGTCGTTGTCCACCAATAAAGTAGTAGAACTCTCCCCAACTTCTGTACAGGTCAACTGGACGGCGTGGTTGCTGGTGCTGCGGACGCGGCAGGAGACGTTGGCGCCTTTGCGGCGGACGCCGCGCAGGATGTCGGCGCGGCCGCTACGGACGTTGCGCAAGACGCAGGTGCGTTTGCCGCGAATGCTGCGCAGGACGTGGGTGCGTTTGCCACGGACGCCGCAAAAGATGTAGGTGCGTTTGCTGCGGATGCTGCACAGGACGTAGGTGCGTTCGCAACCGATGCGGTAGGAGATGTCGGCGATTTCGCGGTCGACGCCGCGGGCACGATTGGGGACGGAGCTGAGTTCGTCATCGACGAGTTAGGCGACTTCGCGGGCGATGTGGGGGATTTTATCATCGATTTGTTCTAAGGAGCGTATCGACTGTATCAAATCTTCTCCGGCGCGAGGAGCCTGTCGATAGGCGTTGTACTATATTGGTTGTCAAGAGGAGCAGGGCTTTTGAAGAAATCTTCTGAATAGCCGAAGTATATCTGCGCTTCTTGGTAGTGACAACCAGCACAAAGATATAGTAGAGCACACCCTTGACGAGCATGTATGATTATTGGTATTCGATATGATTTGTGTTTGTGCCTGTTTATGTTTTAGCATACACTTATTTAATTGCTCTTGTTAGTTTGAGTCACTTCCGACTCTATCGATTAATCCGGCGTGCCCGGTCCTGGTGACCGTCACCTGGGATGTATTTGCTCACGCACCTTGTTGCAAAAATTTTTTGTAATGCACCACACCTACTACTACTAGTACTACACGTACACATCCACTGTACAAAATATTTTTTTTTCTTCACGGTCACAGTCTACCTCGTCGGCGAGAAGCAAGATGAAGGCCCACTACCGGTGCGGCGTGATGCCACCGTGCGACGCTGTACAACTAGAGTAGAGGTCTGGCATCAAGAAACCGTTTGTGGAATACTCGAAACCTCCGCGTCTCGGGACCGAATTCAATTTTGTATGATGTCTGAGGAAGGCAAAAATGCAAAAACAAATACCAGCTGGTGCTTGATGACGCCTTCCTCTTCCCGGAGTTTGGACGCAGGAGCATCGCGGGTTGTCACGTGACAAGCTGTTCGCACACGGCAGTACTGCTGGAAGAAGAACGTCCTCTGAGGCCAGATTTCCTCTGTCGTGCTGGCGTGCGTTGCTGTTTCAGTCTGAATCATTTCGCATACGTCGTTGAGAGTACTAGAAATAACGAGCCCTGCTTTTTTTCGTTTTGAGTAGAACAACAAAATTCAAAACGCTTCTCTATGTGTATGTGTTCGGCCGATCTGAATAACCGCACACCGAGAAGAGCAGAGCCAGCAGGTTGCGGTCGAGTTGTCAGTCAAAATTGGGGCATGCAAGAAACAAGCATGAGCAGCAGAAGCAAATAACGGCGATTGTACAAGGCGCTCGACTACCTACCGATGCCTCCGGAGGTGGTGGTCTATCTTCCACATACACATAGTTTGTGAAGTGAGCAAAGTATCATCGAATATTGATTTATCTCCACGACTTGAGAGCAGCTTCGGCACCAAACAAGAGAAAAATCTGAATCCATCACAATGTCCTCCACCTCGACTTCCACCCCTCTCACCGCGTCCCTGCACACGGAGCCGGGTTTCGCGTTTCACTGCGGCCTAGTGGTCGGGGCGAAGCAGCTGGTGGTCGCTAGTGTGAGCAGTATCGAGGACGAAGACGATGTTCTTGACGAGGAGGGTTTTATTGAGCCATTTAATACTTCGCATCCAAATCCATCGCGACCAAATTGGAACGCGCCGGTGTTCGGGACCATCCTGAAAAATTACCGGACGAAACAGGGCCGGACGAATGCAGGGCAACATGGCTCGAGCAGCCGTGCGCCCTCGTTGCAACCGGCTGGCGCGAGGACAACTACGCGGATGCCAAGGGGACGAGGGACAAGCACAAGCAGGTTGGCAAGAAATTTCTACGGCGCCGCAGTTGGGTCGTCGTCCTCCCACAACTCCAATGAGGATCACAACAGTCGGCATGATCAATTGCAGCAGATTTTTTCCTCTGATGTCACCCCTGCGTCATCAACCTCAAGTCGAACAAACCTCGCGAACAACAACCGAAATATTAACAGCAGCTCTACTATGCTCTCCTCGACTTGCAAATCTACGTCTAGCACCTGCAGCTTGTTCAATCGGGTTTTCGGCCCCGATGATCATGCAGCCGGTCGTGCAGACGAAGATGATGCTGCGTTGGTTGACGACGACGAGGATCTACTTCTTCTCGAAGGGTTGCAAGAACACCAAGAGGGTGCGAGAAGAACTATGCCAGGTTGTACAAATACAAGTGGACGAGCCACGGAAATGAAAGACCACCACCGCATCCAAATTGACTTATCCCGCTTGTTGAAAGAACAACCGGAAGTGGACATCTTGCTCTTCGCGGCCAATCGAATCCCGGGTGGGAGCGGACGTAGTTCTTTGTTCGGGAGGGGCAAGAAGACCAGGAGCAGATCAGCGTCTTCCTCCTCGAGAGCAGGGAGGTTTTTGCGCGGAGGAGATAGCCCAAAGGAAACGTCGTTTGATCCCGCGACCAAACTGCAGTTTTTCCTAAGGAAGATGGTGCACAATAATAGTTGCAGTTGTACTGCTTCCGCGACAGGAGTCAGAACGCCGAAACTACCTACTCTGGTGGACGGCCTCGTCTTGCAAAAGAAGCAGGAAACAATCACTTCCGCGACGATCGCCTTGAAGGCGGAAGAGGGCTGTTGCATGCTAGCAGCTTTAATCCGGGATGATGTGGACAAAAAGAAGTGGAAGGTGTCACGAATTTTGACCACCATGCCCAGACAGGGGCTGCAGTGGCAAGACTGGATTCCGAATTGCAGAAGGTTGGATCATCGTACTGGGATGTTGCCGTTGGCCCAGGAGTTGCGCATTCCGCAGCCGCGAAAGGATGAAGAGCAAATAACTTCTCGTGGCCGCTCCCGATCCAATGGATCAGCCTCCGTCCGGTCGTCGAATCTGTCGCGTTCCAGCCACCAGGTCGTCGCGATTTGCTCAGGAACGTGGTCAGCAAAGTCGGATTTAGTTTCAACATCTGTAGTTCGCAGGGACGAACAAGATGCAACCACTGACGATCGTCGCGGTGATGTTATGATGCTCGAGGAAAATTTCCGATTGGAGTCGCCGCAGGCAGCAAGCTTGGAAGACGAAGAGTTCTTCGAAAAGGACAGTTGCTATAACGAGACTGTCCTTGTCCAGGAAAGTCAAAGTCGTAGAAAAGCGTCGAAAGTTCCTGCCACATCATGCACATTCTCGGATGACGTCGTGATGCAAGAGCAGACTAACACTGTAGTTGAACAAGAAGCCAGACACAGCTGCAACCAGCCGAAGAACAAGAAGAACACTGGTGAATTTGTGAAAGTGCAAGCGTCGATTTCGTTTTTTCCTGGGTCTTGCAAGAATGCAAAGCCACAGGTGGTCGGTGTTGAAAATGATAAAGGTGCAGCGTCTACTAACTTCCTCCGACTCTCCAGCACAGCGAGTAAGACGCCGTACTACGCGGACAGTGGTCTCCCGTTGAAAAATAAGGTTCAACAAGAGGAGCATTTCCAGCTGCACCGGGATAGTACTTTTAGCACGTCGAGTCAGCACGACAGCACGAATAAGACCGGACTACAGGAGTTGTACGACCAGAAAGCTGCAGCTCCAGCGGCATCATCTTCCGTACAACAACCAGAAGTAGACCTCGTCCCGCCAATATCACAAGAAAAAAGTGTTACAGTTACACATTTGTTGGAGGTTCTGCATCACAAAGGTGCTCGACATGGCAAAGAAAACCTGTGATGCGCAGACTACAAGGGAAAACACGAATGAAATCAGGTTGGCAAACATTTCCTGCATGACAGAGCTTCTCTGTCTTGCTTATCTCCCATCAGAGTGTGTAACTATAACACTTTTTTCCCACGATAGCCAACGAAGTTCACAGATTCGCGGAAATCCTCAAGAAAATCTACGCCAACGCACACACGGGCCTCCAGTTACAACTCTTCAGTTTTGAACAACTCGAGAAGGTACTCGGTGGATGATTTGCATAAGCTGATGTCCGCGGAATTCGGCGGGGGAGGTGCAGGTGGAACAACGCACGCAACAAAGAATTTCGATTACCATCCCGTAGACAAGTTGTACGCGAGCAGCAGGCAGTTTGGTACGAGAATGAGAAAGCGAATCCATCAGCATCAGCTCGAGGGGGAGGAGCAGGCCCCCCCGGGGGATTCTTGTACTTCTAGCACATCAGGCAGCAAAAATCTACTACATGGAGATCACGATCACGATGCAGAGATGGAATTGCGGTCCAATGGTTCTTCACCGAAGCAAGCAAGCTCCGTACAAGCGAGGATGGTGGTGAGCAAGCAAGATGTAGTCGGGGTTCCCGGAAGATGTCGTAATCCTGCTTCTACCGCAGCACAAGTTCTTTCCTCTGACCACGATCAAAACCGGCAAGACGTTTTTGCGCCAGATTCCTCCAACAACATCCAGCGACGCACGATTGACCTCCTGGCGGGGAGCGCGAACGCCTCGATCTTGCAAGACCTGTCCCTGTCGCTGGACCAGAAAGCGAGAGAGCGGCTCTTCGGGTACATCGAAAACAGCTTTCATCCAAGAACTGCTGGGCAGCAGCGGTCGTGCAGAAGTGGGCGAAGTAGGGCGGGATCGACATCGGCTGCCGGGGAAGAGGAGGACACAAGTTCTGCAGCGGATGATCAACACAGCGTGATCGAAGAGAAGATTCAAGTCGCGCTCGCCTCCCTTGCGTCTGAGTTCAAGTCAGTGGAACACCAGCTCCACTCCGAGATGCAAAATCTAAAGTCAAAGGTGGATACAGAACATTTGAAAAACCGAGAGTTACAGAAGGCATTTTTGTATCAAATGTAAAAATGTCTGAGTCTGGAAGAATGCAACTTGTGATGCTGCATTTGGATTCCAAGAAAATCTGTATTGCATCAGTACTAAAGGAAATGCAATTTTTGCTACGCTGAGAAGGCATTTGTCATGCGGAAGAAGCATCAGAAAGCCCTCAAAAAATCTGTATTGCTAGAGTATGCATCACAGACATCATGGCTCATGCAAAACGTGCATGCCAAGTGTCAGAATCTTCCAGACCCAGACATTTTTACACTTGATATTTTGACGGTACTGAAGAGGCTGTTTCCGGGGATACGTGCTGGCGAAGATCGCGACCATCAGGGAGGTGATCGTGATCTTACTTGCACAACATCTGCTGCACTTGGTGCTGTACCTAGCGTTGACAACAATTTTGGCAATATGGACTCCACCTTTGCACGTACCAGTTTGCGGGTGGAAGAGTTAGAGCAATTACTGAAGGAGATTGAGTCTTCCAGAGCGCAGATGCGGTCTCTGTCCACGGCATCGGCACTGTCGTCAGGCGTGTCCGGCATGTTGTGTTCTGCTAGTTCGGGGGCGAATAAGTCAGGGAACAACGCCAACGAAGAAACACGACAGCACGACGTCGAACGGGATCACCTCGTCGTGTTCCCGCCAGCAAATTCCTCTAAGAACTGTACCAACCACGACGACTTTCCTGTATACCACGACTCAAACCAGCACACCACTGCGGAGGAGAGTACGCACGAAGACTACAACCACACGACGTCCCACAGCGCAACCAGCTTGAGCAACTCACCACCTGTTTCATCTTCTGGTGGACATGGGTTTGGTGTGCCGGAATTGCGCGTCAACGAACAAGGAGGTGTGATGATTTCTTCATCTTCCCAAATTCTTGCCCCTGGAGGTCGCGGCCAGGGCCACTACTCCCTGGACAGTGTTACGTCGAGCAATTTCAATGAGATGCTCCAGCTCAACAAATCGAACTCGAGTGGCAATCTGCAGCATCGTCCGGGTAGTAGTCTAGATGGTTCTACTGCACAAGGCGGTACATCACAACGATACCATCGTCAAAAAGAAGCCAACACAACCCCTGTCCTCCAACCCCCGCCAGCGCTAATCCTCACGCCAGCGAGGCCGCCAAACACTTACGGAACAGCAGTTTTAGGTTCACTCACCCTGGATGGCAGAACCACGAATCTTCGAAACGGCGATGTAAATAACCCCACAGCGTCGACGTCCTCCTCCTCCACCTCTGACGCAACAAACAGCAGAAAGAAGCTGACCAAGGAACCGCAGAAGCTCGACGATAGTGAGCGGTTGCAGGGCTCGCCCGCGGTGCTGCCCCCGTTCAAGCCGAGCCCGAGAAGGGGACCAGCACATTTGTCTGTTCCATCGGGAGTTGCTGGCGTTGGTGTAATTTCATCTACAACTACTAGAAGTGCACAACGACCCGCAACCGGCGCCCCGGTGGCGAGACAGCGAACAAGACCGCCACATAAGAATCCCTCGAATTTGATATTGGCAGCTGCAGCTGGTGACAAGAAAACCAGACGCGGTGAACAGCAGGGGCTGTATGAAGATTATCCCATCGTGCGGCTACCTTCGTCCTGTCAATCTTCCCCGAAGAGTGAGATTTCGATGTCTAGTTTGGCCGACAACTCCAGTGAGACTTTCCACCTACCAGAACCTGCACGGGGGAATTCGAATTACGGACAAGGTCAAGGTCCTGCTCCCGCGGCTTCTCGCAGCAGGCCGAAGCTACTTCCTGACAGATCTTTTCCCACCGGCTGCACAACTGGACGCTATACCTTGGATGTAGAGGAGCACAGTAGCATTCTCAGTGCGACACCACTGGCGAGAGACCACCTCCCGCAGCCACCGAACTGGACCGCCACGGCAAGACAGCAGATTTTAATACCAGGACAGGGTCGAGTCGGAGATGTCGTCGTTCTTGCAGACACAAACATCAGTACCAAGGAGAGTACTACACTAAATTCCTCGATGAACTTGAAAAAACAGAAAAATCTTTTCGGCCGCGAGCTGCACATGGACTTGAGAGATCGGGAAGTCGCGAGACCTCCGGGGGTACAACCAGCTGCACACCAACTACGAGCTGGGCAGAAGGATCTGTCGCAGTCTGATGAAAATGCTTTACCGCCTGCTGGAGCTTCCGGGGCAGCAAGCATGACAAATACTTTAGACAGGAACAGCGCTAGTGAGGAATGGAGCATCTCCAGCGGAAATTTTGATGAGATTTTGAGCCGTCAAAGTGCAGCGGCGGCCAAGGTGCATTTCAACCACGACACAGAGAACTACAATACGAATGCTTACAGGCGTGGCTACGACCAAGCATCAACTCGTCCCGGCAAAAGTGATAGGGTCCTCTCGCACCATCCACAACAACACCAAGAAAGTGCAGCACTAGGACTAGCACGGCCAGTGCCTGGAAAGAGCACTCCGATCTTCACAGCGGCGCCCGCGGTGGTGACGCCCGCGTCCGTGTCAATACCGGCTTCTAGTACAACAACGATGCGCGGCTCGTTGCAAGATAGTATCAGCATCAGAACGGCGACTCCTGGTGGAAGTGCTGCAGTCGTTCCTGCTCTACCAAGCAGCTACCACAACTTCACAAGGTCAAACTTCTTCCCACCTCCACGGGCAAGAACGTCCCTCGCGGGCGTTGACCACGACAACTCGAGTTGTCACAAGCACAATATAATTCGGGACCAACAAATTAGCGATCGCGTGTCAGACCCTTTCAGCCGACGGACGCGATGTGTGGAGCGGCCGCCGAACAGTTTGAGTAACGACCACTTGAAGCTTGTGCAAGAAAACGAAAAGTGCAGCACCAGTGTGGAGAGAAAGTCGTTGTTGAATAGCAGTTTGTTTGCATAAACGGAGTTATAATTTAATGTGAAGATGATGATCACGATTAGTATCTTCATCATTCGACCGAGAACCAGCCCTGGATGGAATTTTTGTGATTTTGATTTGAAGATGCTGCTGGTCATGAGCGATATTGGAACCTCAATTACGGTGCTTAGTGTCGTGTAGTAGAAGTTAGTTTTTTTTTTGAGAAACTACTACGAGAATCGCTACATACGGCTAGTAGAAGCAGAGGAACCTCCAAATTACAGATGCAGAATGTGATTGTCGATACATCATGGACACCGTAGTTATTAAACTCCGTTTTCGTATCATGCCGAGGCGTTCGGTCGGCATCGGTTCTCTCTTTCGCTTGGTATTGGACGTTTTCCCACAGTCAAGCAGTTGCGACTCTTGTTCTTGGTGTTCGTACCTACCGTTCAGAATCTGACAGTATCGTATCGGTACTAGTAGCAACCAAGTTTTGGAATGCGTGTGCTATCAATGAGCAGTTCTCGGTTGTAGTTTTGAAGACAGGCAAGAACATCTGGATCTGCGGAAACAAATACTCACTCGCTGCGGTCGCGTCCTCTTTATCGTGACGGAATGACGCCTGCGCATGCCTATGGCATAATAGATATTAAATATGACCAAATCAAATCAAAATGTAGATCTTGATAATCACAAATAGAGATCTCGATTTGGTGGAGATAGAGGAAGATTTGGATCAGGTGGAAAATAGGTTGCGTGGTAATTATTGAGAAGCAGAAGCACGGAAAACGTTTCTTCCTTCCGAGGAGCAGAGTTATTCCTTGCCAATGCGGCGAAACATTCGTTGTTGACGCCTTCGCGAAGAAGTGTAAGGTCACAAATGATCATGATCTTCATCGGTGTTACATGCCTGTCCTCTGCTCCTTCTGCAAGTGCGATTTGCTCTACTACTGATCTTCAAAAATGCCAGTATGCGCACCCCCTCCCCAATCCATGGTGCGTACGACTCTTTGTAAAAAGTTCCTTTGTTAAAAATGAAATGCACCTTCATGATCATGACGCCAGAAGCACCTGCACCAGAGCTATGTGTTGACGAGATCATCTAATAAATTGCAGGCGTAACGACCGCCAGGATCTATCATGTCAAATAACAAATGATGACAGAATGAAATAAGTTGCGCACTGCAACGACGATAAGGATAACGAAATACGAACACGCATTTTACATAAAAGAAACACCACGTGAAAGTCATTTTTTGGTACATTCTTGAAGCATCAGCCAACCCCAAGTTGAAGGTTTTGACGAGCATTTTCAGCACTGTTATTTGAGAATTAGAAGCAAATACGTACTTTTTGTTTTTTGTTTTGAAGCAACTGCTTTGATCGCCTACGTCATTTTTATCCTGCTGGTTTGTACGACGAACTCAATTCGAGTTTTCAGTTTTGGTTTTGTTGACAGTTTATTTGTTGGCTACCCATTTCATTCACATTCACATTCTGTATCTCTTCACCCTACCGGCTCTCAAAAAGCACAAAAATGTCCGTCCATCCAGGCAACCAGGTCGTCTATGCCCACCAGCAACCGGCTGGGCCCCCCGGGCACTATGAACAACAAGGAGAGCGCGAGCCTCTGGTCTATCCTATGTAACTGTGTTCGCCACCTTACTCAGAAGAGTTAGCACAAACAAAGATGACACAAACGCCGAGTTTAAGCGAGTGCAAGAGCTGTGAAAGAAACGCGTTGTCAGAGATGTGAAACGAGATCACTGCGTACGTGCGTCGCGTTGTAAGAACTTGAACAGTCACGCACTTCAAAGCCATGAAATAGGAAGGAAAAAAGGACAAGAATTACTTTGAGCATCGTGCTCCTCCCTGCTCACGCTCGTGACGTGTTGCAGATGTGTCGGATCCGATCCCCCGGCGTTTTCTTTCCTAGTTATCGCTCAAGATAAACTCGTAGCCCGTTCCTTCTCTCTTGTGGTAATCGCACAACTCGCCTGACATCAGTCAGCGCGCAGTTGGCCGTAATCCTACATCCTACTGAGGATTCCAGCCTCCAAAGGGCTGAGGAGGAGAAGAAGAAGAAGAAGAGTTGTTGTTTGATCACGACGATTATCGTCGTAGTTTCTGTGGTTCTCGTTCTAGGATTAGCCCCCCTGCTTCTCTACCTCTTCGTCTGGAATAAGGAAGCCGAGCCGGACTGGAACAACCTCGCGGGCCAGCAGGAGCGGGCGCAGATTAATTTGAAGAACTCAGGCAAATTTGATGAGAACAACAACCCGGTTTACGACCCAAAGACCCAGCGTATGACCAGCATGACGCTGAACGGGCAGCCGTTCAGCTTGCTGGATGAGGAAAAAAGAAGGCAGGCGGTGAGCCAGTACCAAGCGAAGGGTTGCGCCTTTATTCAGCCGGAGGACTTCAGCCAACAACAAGACCCGGCGGGAGGAGCTCCTCAGCAGGCAGCCTCGTTTCGGAAATTGCTGGAGAATTGGCCGGCCGACAAGTTGCACACGCTACCCGACTCGACCACGTGGCGCGCTCTGGTTACTCAGAAAATCGTCGAAAAGTTGACGTCCAGTGCCCCGAGTCTAAACCTGGAGGAGACAAATCTGTCGCACAAAATCTGGAACAAGCAGTTGGCGCACGCTGCAAAAATCGCGAACTTGGACCAAACCAATGGAATCAATGGGTGGCAATCACCGAGTGCGAGCTTGGAGAAGGACGCGGCCGCGAATCGAAAGAGTTTCAAGGCTTTGTTTGACAAGCTGCAAACTGCGGTCGCAGCCGCGAACTTGAAGCGCGCCACTGTGATCGTGGACAGTCGGCACCGCTCCGGCAGCGCGAAGACCGGGGCCCCCGCGGTCGACAATGGGATGGTTCCGTTGACCTTCGTGCACACCGATGTGACCATGCAGGGCCTTTCGGAGGAGGTGAAGCCGGTTTGGAAACTGTTGCCGGACCTGCCCAACATGAGCTACGGCGGAAAATTCTCCGTGCTGGGATATTTATCCATTTTGCTGGCGTCCGGACTGCAGGCACCGTTGCTGAGTCCACTACTAGAATCGGGCGATCTTGTGAACGATGTCGCAAAGGCAACTTGCAACTTGACCGATTCGGACCTCGAGCACGTGACGAAATATGTCGTGTCCCCGCAGGTGGTCAGCGGCGACGCAAAGTCACAATCTACCGACAGAATCATTCTTGTTGGGTACTTGACGCTTTTGGGACGCTGGGAGAAGGGCACTTTGCCCACTTCGCAAACCGCGGCGGATTTTGTGCAGGAGTTGAAAACGCTCTTCCGGAGAATCTTCAGCAGAGCAGGCGGTGCAAACTCCACGCTGCCCGCTTGGGTCTTTGACCCCGCGGCGCAGCCAATATCCCCGTACTGGTCCAAGGTCACGGCTTTTTTTACCAAACTGCTGGACGGAAATCTGCTGGCGGAACACACGATCGCGAAGTGGGGATGCTTCTGGTCCCGCGTCAGAGTGCATGACGCTTACAACTTGTGGATGAACGTAACAAGGCCTGCTGATAAGGATTTGTCGAAGCCGTTCGCGATCAAGTACCCGCTCGCGGTTCTGGACCTGTCCTCCATTCCGCTCAACGCGACAGGCGCGTACTCCCAAAGGTTCTTGAACGAGGACGAACTTTCCCAGGGGCAAGCCGACAATATGAAGTGGTACGTCCGGCCGGGCATGGAGTTCGCGGAAACTTTGCTGTTTTCGACATTTAGCGTCTATCACACGGCGGTTGCCGACATCACCAACATGGGGACGGAGCGGGAGTCGATCGAGACCCGGGCTTTGTCGCTGGACTACTGCACACTGCCGGTCCGGGCGAGCAGTGAGATCAGGCTGACCTGCTGGGGGTCGCGTGGAGTGTGAAGTAGTTGCTATAATACGTAGAGCGTCAACGTTGTAGCAGCAGTGCTCGCGCTTTGTTACATATTGTTTGTTGATGGCTTAAAGCCACCAGCCGTTGTTTGCCGGTAGCTGCAGTGGTGGGAAACGCGGCAGGCCATCACGTGTTTTGGTTTTGCTATATATCTCGTTTTTCATTTATTATTTTTATTTCTATTCCATTCTAACTGTGTACAATGATCTTCTAGATTTTGGCGTCGAGGCGGAAAGACAAAGAAAAACAAAAAGACTATTAAAAAAATAAGACTTTTTAGCACTTAGTGCCAGGAGCTTTGTAGCGACGGGGTAGTTCCATTTTTGAAGCAGGTCCACAAGTGCCAGTTCTTTTTTTCAGCGGGGTAAAGTCTCAACAGCGGAGTTTTATTGAAGTAGCGCTAGGAAAAAAGATGACTAAACGCGTTCCCACCTTGACGCATGAACAGAGACAAACAAACATTTGCAGGAGCAGGCACAGATGATACAACACTCAGCATGAACTTACCCGCTTAGGTGAGTTTTGGCTTGATGCTTTCTAGTTATTTGCAGTGACCGCCGCTGCCAACTGAATTGAGAAGAAATTCTCGTGGCAGTAGGTTCAAAATTCTTGTAGCTGCCT
Organism: Amoebophrya sp. A120; assembly: GCA_905178155.1. Classification (NCBI taxonomy): domain Eukaryota; class Dinophyceae; order Syndiniales; family Amoebophryaceae; genus Amoebophrya; species Amoebophrya sp. A120. The sequence continues at coordinate 2,342,112 of CAJINV010000014.1, read as the reverse complement.
TCAAAAGAAAGAAAGCGAAGAAGTGGCACTTATCAAATATTAATTAATATACATAGAAACGCCATCAACCAAAAGCAAAACGCATTTGTTTGAGGTTTGATTGCTCACTCTGTAACAAGCGCACATGGTGATTTCTTTGTTGAGCTGATGGGAGCAGGGAGATGGCTCGTCGTCATCGTGGTGCATGGTGTCCAACACGCAATGGGAAGCGTGTATGGTGCTGTCCTTCATGAAACAAGACGTGCGTCATGATGTCCTTGATGAAACATCCCCTACACACTATGACTCGTGTATAATCATGCAACGAGCGGGAAGATGAACAGAGCAGAACAATAATGCTAATGCAAAGATCACAACGGCGACGGCCCAAGGCCAAGAGATGCGGCACTGTGCATGTGACAAGGAGCTAGTGCGATCAATGTACCATGTGACAAGGAGGCGTGCATGTGACAAGGAGGTAACCAGACGCAATGGAGGTAGTGCGATCATGTACAACAAGATGATCATCGTAGTAAATATTTATATTATTGGTTTGTCATGATGATCCACATAAAAAAAATCATGATGTCAACGCAAAGAAATACGTACAAAAAGACACGCTCGGACAAAATGCGATCCCGACGCTTCCAAGATCATCTTCAAAAGGATAGCACTCGTCGATCTCAGTCGTGCCGTTTCCTTTTTTCACGACTTCAGCAAAGAAAGAAGTAGCAAAGACTTTTGCGTCTCAGATAAAACAGCGTCTGAATATCCCGCGGAACTGCAGCAACTTCCTGATGTACAGCGCCACGGGCCTCGCGAGCCCTATCGATAACATACTAACAGACGCTCTTATGGTGTTTTACAAAGGCGCCGCTCTGGACTTGTGGCCCTTCTACCTAGACGAGGAGGACACTCCGCCCGCGCGACCTTCGCCAGAGATGTCACGGGACGCGGAAGCGTTTCCCCCCGTCCCCCCCTTGTCGGAATCCTCCCCAGCGGTCGCAGCAGCAGGCGAGGGGCAGCAGGTCGCTCCCCAGACACAGGAGGGGAGCGAGAACGAGCTAGACGAGCTACCAGACATTTTTGCAACGTGGGACTTGGAGGACCCGATCTGCGCAACTACAACACACGAAAACCCGCTCTGGGGGCGGTGCAACGAAGCCTGGTCATGCAGAATGAATAGAATAGCACTGAGTGATGAGTATCGCGACTTAGCACAAGCAGCAAAAAGCTTACAGGTAGGGCGGCAATACTGGAGGGGTGTGAATAGGATTACGGTGCTGCCGATGCGTCAGGTTGCCGCAGATTTTGATGTACCAGATCCAGGCAGGCTGGATGATCGTGAGGAGAAAGATAAGGTAAGACTTGAAATCTCGCAAAAGAACGAACAGGTAACGCGCTCCCTATTGCGCGAGAAGCAGACGGTGGCGTCGTACACGGACGGGGGAGCAAAGTTCGAACGAGGGAGCGGGGGCGGTGCCTCTTGGCACCGCACCGCACAGCAGGGGCGACGCCCTGCGCCGATCGTGGTAAGTTGTTGTTGCATTGAGTCAGAAATAGGTGATCCAGAGGAGACGACAGACCCGGACTCGTTTGACGGGGAGTGCTACGGCCTGCTGAACCACGTCAAAACGTTACGGGCCCACTCCGATCCACAGTGGCTGAAGACAATAACCAAGCACGTTTTCTTCGTTGACAACAACGGGCTCCTGCAGGCGATGAAGGCTTTCCGGGACCGGAGTAATGTCATGACAATCAAGCTCGTGCGAGAGCTGGAAGAGCTTGAAAAAGTTTCTGCGCCAGGGTGCGAGTTCGTCTTCAGGTGGACGCCCTCACATCTGGCGAACTACTATAATGATTTTGCAGACGCGATGGCCACAAGAGGCCTAGACCACAACAAGGGAAAAGAACTACAGAGGCCCTTCTACAAAAAGGACGCGACAGTGAACCTGCTCCGCCGACTAGTACAGGAAAGAACGAAAAGCAAGCTTCTAGGCAGCACAAAATGTCACCCATACCTGAAGCGGCGAGCTTTTTGCATGCGGGAATACAAAACAGAAGAAAAGCGTCCGCAGTATATAGACGCTATTATGTTTGCATTATGGATGGGGACAGCGAAAAAAGGATTCCTAGGAATGGGAAAGCTCGAACACAACACAAAAAGGCCGCACCTAACAGGCATGAAATGCCAATACTGTGATAAGAAAGCTTTGCCGACCACCGACCACCTTTTGTATGAATGCCAGCAAGCAGATTTTGTAGAAGCAAGAGAGAAGTGCTTCGGCCTGCCAAAAATAACGAGTATGAAACAGCGATGCGAAATACTAAAAAGCACGCAAATGACACGCAAAGTGCTGACCTATCTTGAAACGACATCTGAAAACCAACCGGGAATACTACCAGAATCGCTACGCAAAGCGATCCGGGAGAACGTGCAGCGGGACACATCGGAGCAGCCGAAAGAAGAAAAAGAGCAGTTGAAATTGGACTCGGTCGTGCCGAATCACAAGGCGCTAGCGAGGCTAGTGCCGTGGGTGGACATGGTCTAGGAAGAGGAGGCGAATCAAGGCGGGAGCGCCTGCTACGAGTGCAACCCGAAGATGTGCACCTGTTTGCCGGTCTGGCGAAAAAGGCGACACAGAGCTACGAGATTCGGAGCGATTTGCAGCAGACGAAGAAACCCCCCGGTGTTGGGGCAGTCGGGGGAGGTAATTCCCTACCGAAGTTCGGAAAGGTGCGAAGGTTTCCCGGACCGAAGTAAAGAGTACGGAATAGCATAGTTACTTGATCGCGCTAGATATTTTATGTTCATGTAGTCTTCCAGTAGTACTCTTCTAAGTAGGCTTCATTCAGTTAAGACCAGTCAGTCAGGACACGCGCAAACATCTTTCACACCATAGCAGCTCACGTTCAAAACGAAGAAACAAAAATATAAAAAACAAAAATGAAACAGTTACACCTCAGTAAAAAGCTCCAACGTAGCAGCGAGCAGGAAGGAGAAAGTGCGTCACATGAGCGGGGTGCGTAGGGTGTTGGTGCGGGAGGAGCGGAACTACGCATTTCCAATCACACTGGTGACGCACGGCATCCGGGATGGCCGCAGCGGGAGTACGAACACACAGAGAAGTTTTCCGTCTGAGTTTCCACACCGAAAAGTACGAAGACGCCAAATACGGGCACCATCGTCACAGAAGAAAAGGACAAAAATCGCAAAGAAGAGTACAGCTGATGCCCACTCAAAATTTCTAGGTCCCGTCGCGTAAAAATAGAGCGCAAGAAAAAAAAAAAAATAAAGAAAGAAGTACTACACGGAAGCGCAGCACCCAAAACACAAAGCAGGTCGTGGCAGACGCAGCCCGCGTAAGACTTCTACTAGAGGAGCGGCGCCTGCGTCTGTCCGGAGGAGGTGCCACTTCTGTTCTTTCGTAGTTTCGTTATGAGTGCTTCGTGTCCTGCGAGGAAATCCGGATATCAAAACTCAAAAACACACTCTTGCTGGTTGCAAAACCAAGTGCAACCTACGCCGATGGCCCCGGCCGGGCGCAGGTAGAACTCTTTGTACTCGTTCACCACAACAGCGGGGGGATCGACGAACCCTCGCTGCGGGCTTCAGCCTACAGGTAACTCTGTTGCGGTTGCCCCTCATTACTACGTCCTCGCGCAGTGGCTCACATCCTCTCGTCGAACAGGTGTGGCGTCTGGGCACTCCGGGTACGGGCCTTAGGTCACCAACCGGTTGTCGCTCCAGCGCCACAAACCCGAAACTCTCCAGTATACGTGTCCAGATACAAACAGGTCCAGAGAGCCACTGAGCATGCAGCAGCTGGGTCGGGTGGGGCGATCGCAGTACAGACTCGGTATCGGGCCTCGAGCGGAAAAAGGAAGACAATGGGTGGCACTGAAGTCCTAGGTTTTGCACACCCGGAAGGACTATTTGCCCACCTTTACCGATCTATTTCCAGCTCGGCTTGTCGATACCAGAACTATGTCCTATAGTTAAGCTTAAGAAAGTAATAGACTAGTAGATAGAAGCTTACTATAGAGGTTTCCTCCTCCTCCTCCTTCAAAAGGATAGCACTCAGCGGAGCAAATGGGAACGAATGGAGATCCTGGCAGATCATCGGTTGGATCAAACGAATCAGACTAGGCATTTCCATGCACCATCATCGTCAACGATACTAGGCAATTCTATTACATGTCCCGTCTGCGAAGATACAGCACCGCATCAAGTGTCTACTTCGTATTCCAATTGATATCCCCAGCGCTGTATTTTGCTTTTGCATCTGTTGCAAAACAAATAAAATCTTCGAATTAATATCACACACGGCCGCGAAAACTCCTACCTTCTTTGTCTTTCGACGAGGAATCAACACAACTTCTACCCTTTCTCAACCGCATATACGAAGTTTTTAGTACTACAAAAACTACCAAAACCGAATCGCCAAAATGTCGGGTCACCAGGACAACGAGGTTGCGTGCCGTGACAACAACAACGCGATTGGTACCTTCGGGTGCGACAAGCGTACCGAACCGGGCTGCTGCTCGAAGTTTTTCTGTGCCGAGTGTGTGGTGACCAACTATGAGGGGTGCTCCGTGCTCGCGATTGTGGGTTGGATCGCCGCGGTCACCGGTGTCGGCTACGGCCTCTTCGGGTGCTACGTCTGCTGCTGCTACGCCCCGCCGCTGTTGGGCGTGCACTACGGCAACCGCCGGGCCAACGCCGTGGGCGGACCGGTCCACGTGGTTCAGAACAACGGGAAAACGGTTGCGGCGGGGTCGGGGCGTGGTGGACGCGGGCGCTTTGTCGATTCCTCGGATGACGAGTATGATGTGTAAAAGTAAGTCAATGTGAAAAAGAAAATGGAAGATGAAACGAAAGACGCAGCACCCGCGGCACTGGTCGTGTGGAGAACACGTTACAGATGGGTAAAAAATTTTGAGGGGCACCATATGCTGGTGAATTACGTCGACGACGACATGATCCTGAAATTTTGATGGTTCATTTTTTCAGGAGGATACTCCTCGAAAAAGAAGAAAACCCTATTGTTTGATGATTTGACTTCTGAAAGAGGAAGTGGCAGGACATATGTAGTAAATGAGTAATTACAGTTTTTATGTGTGCGCTCTACAACACAAGAAAATGAAAAGCAAAACACAAGCATTGGATTTTCGAACTTCACACATACACAAACGCACTTTTTACATTTTTATCAAAGGCTTAGGCCGCTGTGGCTGTGGAAAACAAAAAGCATAAACAACTACACTCTTTTCGAGGAGGATCCATTTTGCATTCCACACTTGGATCATGGAGATCGATTGGAGTTGAAGTTGGATGAACATTTTCGCCATGGTTAAGCAAAAAAAAAGTGAAACTACATGAATGAGTTGTATTAACAGAAACTTTTTCGACGTGCATGATTTGTCTTGGAAAAAACGTCGTTGGCGTGGACGATGTGGTTTTACATCGATCGCGTCAAGGGCGAAAGAAACAAAAAAAAATCTTCTCGCAAGGAGAGCCCGTCGCCGACGTCGTCTGCTCTATGCATAAAACGGCCGTCGGTTCGGGGAGCGACACGGTTGTGATGTTCGCAGCCATCTGCTCTTGTAAGTACTAGATAGGGCGTTCTTGGGGTCCATCTCCATCAGTTTCAGTATGTAGTACTCGATATTGGAAAGAAGAAGTAGAACCTGTGTACAGCTTCTGGCCCGTCTTCTTGCCACTGACAAATGAGTAGCTGGTCGGTCACAGATTTTTCCAACATGATAAATGCAACATGCAACATGAGTCGTCTTCATCGTCCGCAAGTAGAGCTTGAAAACAAAAACTCATTGGAACTTTTCGGTTTTTCTTCGTTTTTTTCCGCGGAAATCGGTTTTCTTGAGCGAGAAAAAGGACACAAAGTAGTCGGTTGAGCGAGAGAATAATACCTGTCGTGTACTTAGAAATCTGCTTTTTTTGAACAACATCGTTGCGGGGTACTGGTACACACGAAAAGACACAGCTTAGCAGGTCGTCGCGTAGAAGTTCATTTCGTCTTCATTATTCGCGACCATGTCCTTATCGTTTCGTTTGCACACGTCACCAGTCATAATCGTTTGAATCCCGCCCTCAGGTTTCCAATACGGTATACAACTTCCCTCCGCGTTGGCGTTACTTCATCCAGCACGTTCCGTTTTTACAAGTTGAAGATAAAGTAGATAAACGTACGAGCATTATTGCATTACCCTAGTAACCCACTGTCGTAAGTCTAACTTGTAGACCCCGGCCCGCTCTTGTTGTTGAAAAACAAGTGCGTCATCAAGCTGCTCGTTGAATTCAACGCACTACCTCCATTCCCCCTGAATATTCACCAACACCAGCAAGCCTCACGAGGCCTTTTTTTTTGAAATCGGGGACTGGACTGCAAAACAACAGAAGAAGGGTGGTCAGTACTTCGGATTTTTATAAGAACTTCGGGCGAAGATTTTCGTGTACGTATTCATATTCTGCTTCACTTCCTATCGATAGGCCATCATCTCCACCAGAATCATGGGTCTTCACGACGGAGGTGAACAAGTAGAATCCTCCGACCGGAATAGGAAAACTACGAGCATGTGGGGTGAGCGCGACCTTTCCCCCGGGCTGCCCGTCACGGCGGATCCGGCAAACGACCGGGAGGTACTGGAATCCTTCGACGCTTCCCCAACCCGGGAAAAAACCTCCGACTTGCTCACGAGCCTGAAGAAAACGGGCGAAAACCGAACGGAATATTTGAAGTCCCTTGTCGACGTTACGCTCGCCGACCACCGGCTGACCAGTGACCACGTCAATTTCCACAAGAAGCCGGCCCTGAAGACCCCAACTTTGAAAACGAAGACCGGGTTGACGTTAACCGAGTCCGAGAATGCCAGTTCCGCCGAGGAGGGCATGCTCTCCATCCCCGGACTGCACGTTTCATCTAGGAGAACCAAAATCGAGCAAACCAGTTCCGGCGGTACCAAAGTCCCGCCGAATACGGTTTTACACCCCGCGAGCCAAACGGGGCAGATTATGTTCGACGCGAAAATCCACAATCAGGTGAACAACGGGTTGGTTCGAAACCGGAATTTCGTGTCGCATAGCACGACGGTAAACACGTTGGACGCGAAGCTGTGGTACATGCGGCAGAACGAGTTGCTGCAGAAGTTGTCGTATCCTGTGCAAAAGTATGGTACTCGTGCAAATCGCCGTCTTGCGTGACAGATCCAGCAAGTAAGGTAAATCAGCATTACAAATTGCATTTTTTATCTTGAAAAAACCTGTCATGCAATTTACACTAGAGTACGATGCCTTTGCATTGCATATGTCGCTGAAGTTATCCGACGTGACCTGCGTGTACAACGACATTCTGTCGAATCTCCTCCGCGACATCGATTTGTACGCGGATTCGAACCGCAGATTCTTCGATATGGCGTTCTCAAATGTTACATTCTCAACTTTTACATGATGGATTTGTGATGCAAGAATGGGAAAAGCAAAAGTGAAAGATTGCGCCTGTAGCATTACAAATTCAGCACAATTTAGGTGTTGTTTAGCCCTAGGCAAATTTGTCATGCGAAGCAGCTTGATCGCGTGGATGATGATGGTGCTTTTGCATGACGAATTCATGTAACAATTGAGAATGTAACGCTTGAGAGCCCCATATTCGACTTGCGGAAAACCGCCTACGCCACCGCCCACGGCACGTGTCCGATCCGGCTCCCCGACATGGAGCAGGCATTAACCGAGGCGAAACACCGGTCGAGACAGGGGTACAAGCGGCAGGAGGAACAGGAAGACCTGAACACGGATCTGGTGTTTGTCCACGGGCAACAGGGGTCCGTGTTTAACTCGGTGTACTTGTCGCAGACGAAAGAGAGGAACACGAAGGTCGGAAGGCAGATGGAAGACGGGGAACACGAAGATAGAATGGCGCAGATCTGTATTTATTTTTCAAAAAATTGTGATAAATTACATTCGGTTTTTGTTTTTTTTAAAATTCACTTGAGATCATACCCGGATGTGCCGCGTGCCAGTTCTTTGCGCAAGGGGTCAAATTGGCAGTGGTGCTGATAAAAAGTAGTCAGACATGGCTGCAGACACGCGTTGTATCTTGACCTTCTCTATTGTCTGTCAAAAAACAGTACAATCTAATCCTCCACTACAGACGCACAGAACAAGAAGGTGTTCAGCTACAACTCGGCCCATTTTCTGAACAAAAACGGCCAGTCCTACCGGAGATCAAATTCCGCCGAGGAAAGATCGAAACTAGCGGAAGAAGACACTTTGGAGACCTTGACGCGCGGCAGGAGAAGCTCGGCAGATTGGGACGCCACGAAAACGCTGCCACTTTACACCGTGGAAGGGAGGCCGATCAGCGGTATTTTGTTAGAGTCCTCTCCTGTCGTGACAGGAGCTTCTTGAGGCAAGAAATGCATGTTGATTTTCTTGATCCGATCTTGATCTTGTTAGCGATAGTACCTGTACGAATCCAAAGAACGTCCTCGTCACAGAGTTTTCTCCATGTACAGGATAATTGCGTTATAATTGTGCCAAAAGTTGTTGAAGTTTTCATTTTCATTTTTCATCTCTACAACCGTGATGATGCAAATAAGAAAAAACCCGCAAAACAGCATTGGGCAAGTCGGCACAGGCTTTAATGGAAGTGCCTTTGGAGCAGAATATGTCCCGAGACATTTCCTCCCAAATTTCCGACGAAATTCACGGCACCAAAAAGACTTCCTCCGCCCCCTCACCCCACGAAACCCGATCCCAAACCTTTCACCAAAACGACCTCAGCCCCGGTGGGTCGATCGGAAGTCGGGGCGCGTCGAAAGAGTTCTTGGACCCGGACCTTGTAGGATCTTCGCACCACCACAACGCCATGGTCCAGTCGCGGTCGAGCAGCACGCAGAATATCACGACCGGGGAAGGCCGTATGGGGTCGTCCCCAGACAGACCACCAACCGAGGAAGTAACAGTGAGTCAGACGCTGGCGGGGGCCAGGGTGACCATCAAAACTGGGTCGCCGCTTTCGAGGAAAGGCACAGGCATCAGTATGGCCACGGACAGCTCAACGCAAGGGGTGCCGGCGCATAAGCACCCACGTATATTTTTTCGTTGATTGATTTACACAGCACGACTAGCACTGCTAGTGCGCCGCATAGCAATCGCTATTGTTAGATAAACTGAATTTTTGTAGTACTGCAACTCCAATCCTTTGTTTTTTTTCCATCTTGATGTAGAAGTTTCCAACATTTCTGAAAAAACTATCCCACAAACGATACTCATACTCATTTTTTCAGGTCGCCGCACCCTTCTCGGTCCCGTAACAATTTGGGCCGACAACGTGAACCCTTACCCCTGTGGTAGCAGGAAAATGGCGGAAAAGGTTCCCTTCGACCCGTTAGTGAAACCTCTAGAATACCGGAAATCCCGTCCGTCGGAATATGACCACCCCATGTTTGACGATGTGGAGACCGAGGTGCAGAAAGTCGTCGAGCACGACGATGAAGATGAGTCCGATGATTTCTTTGAATTCGTCACCAAAAAGAAAGTCGACCCCTTGGAGAAAATCAAGGCGTGGAAGCCGCGACTACCGCTAGAGTCCGAGATCGACTATCAACTGTAAAAATGTCTGGGTCTGGAAGATTCTGACACCTGTCATGCACGTTTTGCATGAAACCTGATGCCTGTGATGCATGCCCTAGCAACACAGATTCTTTGAGAGCTTCTAATCTTGATGCCTATTCCGCATGACAAATGCCCTCTCCGCGTAGCAAAAATTACATTCCTTTTGGTACTCATGCAATACAGATTTTTCTGAAATCCAAATGCAGCATCACAAGTTGCATTCTTCCAGACCCAGACACTTTTACATTTGATATCGACATGAGCAAACCGAAATTCATCGACGGGACCCTGATCAACAACACGTTAATCGAATCTTATCCACTGCAGAAGTATCGTACACGTAGGAATTGCAGACATGCATGACAAATCTGGTTTCCTACCCGAATCTGCATTACAAATTCCAATTTTCTTCCTGATAAAATTTGTCATGCAATTTATACTAGTACGATACTTTTGCAATGCATAAATCGCACGAAAAGACGATCCCGGACCGCGAAAATTGGCTGTACGATATGGGCAAAGTGAAGCGAGGATTTTTCATGGACATCGAGAAGAACCCGATAGTATCCGACGTAAAGAATATGCTGTACCACGAAAAGACGAACGAGTCAGTGATTATGTTGAACTTCCTGGAGGACATGATCGACAGACAGAAAACACACTCGCTGCCGTTTAGGTACTTACATACATAATAAGAAAAACTTCTTCTAAAAATATAAATAAACTCAAATTTCTGGTGCCCTTAGGCTTAGATGAAGTACGTAGGTGGTCGTAAAAGAGACAAAAATATTACGTTTGCATTCTTGTTGCGCATCATGTATGATGATGACCTTACAACTTGATGGTTGATATTACCCACATAAAAATATACCAGGTCGTTCGACAACCTGCACGTGCCCAAAAAGAACGAAGAGATCTTCAAGTCCGCACAGGAGAAGACCGAGGCGAAAAAGATCAAGCGCATGATCGTGAAAGCGTGCGCGCTGTTGTCCCTCCGTGGGCTGCGGGATATTCTGCACATCACCGAGGAGGAGTGGAACCAGGCCCGCTTACCGCTCCGGCTGATCTCCGTGAAGATGGAGGTCATGTCCTACTTGGCGGACGAAGCGAGGGACCTGGAACGAGCGTCGTTCTGGCGCTCCATGGCGGAGACGCAGAAGATGGTGGACCACAAGCGCGTCACGGCCTACCCGGCAAAGCACGAGTCGTTACCGCGAATGGACATCGGGCAAGCCCCGTACAAGCAGTGGTACGCCAGATCAATGTCGCCGGACAGGAGACGCATGGAGGGCAGCGCGAGACAGGTGCTGAAGGCGCGCAAGGCCGCCGCGAAAGCGGAGAGACGGGGAAACAGTGTTGATAATCACGAGGGTGCGCACATGATGGCACAAATGAACAGCACGGGGAGCTCCCTGAACCACCTCTTTTCGGAATTCGATCGCAAAAGGCAGATCCGCGGGTTGTGAGGTGAGGGGCGGTATGTTGCAAAATGATTGCCAAATGAATCTAGACGAGGAGCCAAGGGTGCTCTGTAAATATTTCAACCTACTAACCAAGTAACGCTGTTGCCACTGTCATTCAAATCAAAATCATGTACAATAATTTGAAAGTTTGGTAGAGTCATATCGCATGCTGTTTCAATCGAATTTGTAAAATTTTCGGGTCAACAAGAACAATCTTCATTACCTGCTTAACCTTAACCAAATAAAAACCATTTTTGCCTATACAAATCTCGCAAGTAGACTTTTTTGCATCTCCTGCAATTTTAGTCGATTTGAAATTTCATCATGGTCAAGAAACTATACAATGTCTACCCACCTCCGGGAAAAGAGCAAAATCTTTTTGTCAATTCAATGTCACAAGTAATGCATTATGCATGCGCGCTGTCGCCATGGCCATTGCCATTTGTTTTTGCACCAATGTTTGGATGAAATGCGTTGACTTAACGGGAACAGAAAGCAGACGAGTTCGAATATGTTATTAGGCCCATGCCATTGCGATTGCATGTTGCATACTGCATGAAGCTACTCTAGCTTCAAACTGTTCCCATTGCCTGTGAAAGTGGACCTAGAGCCACATCGGAGCCGCACAAATTATGTGCTTTATTCCATCGGTTTCGGTATGCTATTTGTGCTGTGAAGCCCTGCGAGCGCAGCCTCGGTTTGGATATCAGGAGTATGCCTCATCGAAGTCGTGATCTCGGATGAAAAACTGAAACTGAACGATATTGGCACTTGCAATTCTCGACGCAATTTTTTCCTGCAAGTCTGTTGCCATATTTTTAGCACAGGTGGCTGGCTCCCACCCTGTCCCTATGCATATGCATATGCTACTTACTAGTGCAGACGAGCAGGAAGAAAAGATAACAAGATCGTGTGAAAATCCGAAAAAAATCAAGAACGTGCCCTCTACATCTACATTTCTCGTTTTCGGTCGTGCATCAATTGAAAAAATGGAAGATTCATTTTCTGGTAACATCGAGGTCGGTCTTTGGCGGGCTGGCTGTACCGCGTGAAAGTTTCGGTAGACAAAAGACGTGTGTAGTTGGATCTTGTGACATAACAATAAAGTTGAAGTTCTTGACAAGAAGGTCGGCAACTACGAGGAACAATCTTCATGCGGAGATCTCTGGTTCACATTCATCTAGCTCTCCGGATTGTAAAGATGTGCTTCTACGTACTAATGATGATCCGCAACACAAATTCATACAAAATTGGATGTCACGAAGGATAACGAAATGTCGATCAACGTTGAGCATCAATGATTTTGTGGGCGGTAAAAAATGTGAAGCAGACCACGCACCATAACTTACTAGGCTTCTACTCCTATTTTCTTGCTGCCTTGTTGGTCGCCTTTGTGTTTGTACATGCTGATGCTACAGCTGATGAAATATCGTCGAATATATGATTTTTGTTTTTGCTTATATCTATGTTCCTAGACAAAAACTTAACAAAATGGAATTTCTTTGAGGAGCATGATGATATGAAGTTTTAAAAAAGAAGAGATACTGATACATAGTGTAACGAGCAGCCGAGTACAAGTATTGCCACGGCGGGTCAGAAAAAAAAGAAAATGTCCCGTTTTCAGCGTGCCCGGTCGTCCGCTAATCGGGCACCACCAGCTGTGGAACCTTATCAACAGCGACAACAAGACGGTCAGCAAAGGGGTCACCAGGAAAGGAAAACCTCTGGAAACAACATTCAGAATATCGTCCCCCCGCCGACAGCGCCGCACATCATGCCTTCTGCATTCGCCAGCGGCCAACAACATGTTGATAACCAGCAACGAGGGCCAGTAGCACGTAGTAGTAGAGGAGGTGGCGCGAGAGAGTTTGCCGAGACAAAAGGGCATCAGCTACAGAAAAGCCAGCAGCTGAACAAGAGAAAAAACAAATCTGCGATAAGCAGCCCCCGTGTTCAACAACATCCCGATGGAGTAGTTGTACATAACGGCTCCTACCAAAACTATCCGCCCATAAACGACGACTTATCCAACGTGAAGCTGTCCGACGGCAGCTTTGTGTGTGGGAAGTTGATGGGCAAGGGCGGATCCGCGGAAGTGTATGAAGTGAAAAGGGACAACAAGCAATACGCACTGAAAGTGGTTTCCGCGAAAACCCCCATGCACATGGCGATTTTTCAGGAGGAAGTGAACCTACTGAAAAAATTCCGCGACACGCCCCAGGGGCGAAAACACGTCATCCGCTGCCATGATTCGCACGCGATCGCGGACAAGGGGCAGCTTTTCATCCTGTTAGAGTACGCGGAGTGCGACTTCCTGGCCTACCAGTCGTCGTTCCTCCGCCCGGTCATCGTGGAGAACGAAAAGGGCTTGCTGGACACGAAGATGTACGGGGGCGGCATGCCTTTGGAGGAGGTGATCCGGTGCTGGGCGCAGATGGTGGATTCTGTGGCTCTGATTCACGAGTACGGGATCGTGCACTTCGACTTGAAGCCGCAAAACTATCTCATGGTGGCGAATGACAGGTACGAAAAATATGTAATGTACGGGGGCGGGAGGGACCGGGACAGGGACGGAAAAATTATCGGAAATACAAATACCGGCGCAGCGCCAGCATCACCGCAGCCGCATAGATTATCTCCCAGTGGCGAAGGGGAGGCCGCAATGGACCATATTAATCTGCAAGAACCGATGTCAGCACAATCTACAGGCCGTTCGTCCGGTGCGAGCAGCTCCTCTGCGAGGAGCAGGCCAGAAGGTTCCACCACCGCGCCGATAGGTGGAGCTAATCATACTTATCAGCCAGATACTCCTCCTGCTGCGTCTTCACCCTCTCCCTCCAAGCACGAGAGGGAGTTGATGCGCCGTCAGACGTCGAACCTCTCCGCAATCTCGGAACTCGATAGCGAGCACGATTTTGACGAGTATGTTCCTCCGGGTTATAGAGCGATAGAGACAGGAGGAGGACGAGGAACACGAACAGCGACAACAAGCAATCTTCAAAGACACACTCATGATCAGAGTCAACAAGAACAAGTTCTTGACCACACAAGAACGCAGACGAACCAGACCACGACATCTTCGAGGGACGAAAGTAATCACGAATTGCAGATCAAGTTGTCCGATTTCGGATTAGCGAGGAGTCTGGACGGGGACAAAAGTCACATCACCATGGACGCACAGATCGGGACTGTCAGGTATAGAGACATAAGGGATCACGTAGTTGTCTTGTCTTTTGATTGATGATGTGATGCTTTCGGTTAAAATAATGTCTCTACCTGGGTTGTTGTCTTTTGTGATACAGCAAGAGTTGCAAGAGCAAGAAACCTATTGGCTTTATCAGGTACATGTCTCCCGAGAACTTTTTCCAACCGGAGGAAATGGAAAACAACGCGGCCGGCACGGTGAAACTTCGCCCCGAGGCGGACATCTGGTCTCTTGGGATCATTCTGTACGCAATGATCCACAACAAAACCCCTCATGAGGATATAAAATCCCACCGCGTTGCGTTTTCCATAGTCGACCCCAGGATGGAAATCCAGTACCCCTTTGTCGAACGATTCCACGGGAATTTCAAGGGGGAAATCCGCCCGGGGCGGCTCGTCTGTGATGCGAAATCGGGAAGGCCTATGTTTTTCGACGACAAGGGGAATGTTGTGCACACTGGGTTAACAGGACTGGATAACGAGCAACTGTATCGGGACGCGACGAATAATTCATCAGAAGTAGAACGAGGAGCAGGCCATCATCTCCTGAACCCGCCAACCACACCCGCGACCAACACTACGGGAACTAGTTCCAGCAACAAAACCCCGAAGCAGCAGCACGACCCGTTGGATCAGTTGTTCAAAAACAGCGATTTGCCGGAGCGGATGGAAGAGCAGATGAAGTTGCAAAGTTCCGAAAGCTCCTCGTCCATGAACAGCGATCATGCGAACAAAAACAAACTCGGAGGTAACATCAACGAGCAGCAGTCGTCCTTGTTCCACACAGACGCACAGTTCATCCAGTACGAACATTTGAACTTTCTGCTGCAGAAGTGCCTCCAGCGCGATCCCAATCAACGCTGGTCCGCGAAGCGATTGAAGGAATCCCTGCGCTTCATGCGGTTCTCCTCCCATTTTAGCGAGGACACGGCACAGATTGGGGCGCTGCGGCCCATCGTGGGAAGCAGGCAAGCCGTCATGTTCAAGCCGACGCCCAGCAGGCTGCAAACCACAACAACTGCAGCGGCGGAAGTGAGCACTGGTCCGCCGGCTTTGAACGGGGCGGGTGCAGCTGGGGCCGCAGGTGCTGCGGAACAAGCTTCCTCGTCCGCGGCAGCTCCCGTCGGACTTGGCGGTGTCTTCGTAACCCAGCAGAATGCAGCAGTAGGAGCTGCTGTTTCATCACCCGCAGGCACTGCAGGTGCATCCGCAATTGCGGCCGAAAATAGTACCAGCAGAGTAGTCCTCCCAGCAGCTGCGACCACAGCGGCGACCTCGTCCTCCTCCGCCAGCAGCTTTATCCCCGTGCCGGGCAAACGGCCCACGCCGAAGATTGCGAACATTGACACCGTGGAGCTGAACACCATGCGGAATCAGCAGTTCAAACACAATCCGAGCGAGTTGCGGCGGAATATGAATCGGTATTTCGTGAAGAACATGTCCCAACGGGACAAGCAGTCGCTCAACCTCTACGAAGATTTCGATAACATGACGGACGCCCAGAAAATGCACATGTTCAACGATGGCACCATGAAGCGCGCGACGCTGAGAAGCGGCAACAGAGTAGCGCTGAGGCAGCAGCAGCAGCAGGGTCAGGGAGGGGGAGGTGGTGGAGCAGCAGGAGCTGACGCAAACCAAGCTTTTGTGGGAGGTTTGACTATGTCGCAGATTGCGGCGCAGCAAGCTTCCTACTCGTCCTCGGCCGATTTTTTTGCAAGGACCAACACTCACAACACCTTCGCGCAGGATAAGGATTCATCTCTGAACAGTGACAACTCGAACTCCATGCGGGTCCCGCGACCGGTATCCACGAGAAGTGCTGGGGACAGAAATTTTAACGCGTTTGGCGGCGGGGTACTAATCCGCAGTAATACGGATAGCCTGCAACAGAGCTCCACTTCTCAGGATCAGGACGAGGGTTTCCCGCTGTTGGCGGGGAGCCGGACAGGAGGAAGTGCGAGAACGACCAAAGATTATGGCGACAACAGGCCGGTAGCTCATCCTGATCTTCATGATGAGACAGTTTACAACTACACCTCCTGCGACGGCGCGGCGGGGGATGGACGAGATGCTGAAGCGGCAGCAGCTGATCTACAGGCACAGCAAGGGGGACGACCTTTAGCCACCTTCGAAGAGGAGAAGAGCTCCCCCTGGTGCCAGTGGAGTTGGTGGATTGTCATTGTCGTTTTCGCTCTCAGCTGTGTGTCGATTTTCTTCCCCATCTATCTCATGCAGAGCTCCTCTCCCCGGGCGGCTCCGCAAGGCAAAAAGCAGGTGTCGCAAGGACGAGCGGCGTTCATCCAAAAAAAGCAGGCTGTGGTTGGGGAGCCTGTGTCTCCTGTTGTCCCCGGGCTAGCACAACAGGAAGATGCGAGAGAAGCGAGAGATGAAGGTGCTGCGCGGGTTCTGCCGTTCCTCAATGACGGCGCTAAGGAAGTAATAGTCGAGGAAGATGGGACAGAGCTGCAATTAGCGGAAACAAGCGATAGCGAGAAGTGAGGAAGCACGACGAGTGAGGACCTAGATAGGGTTCCGGCCTAGAAGATGAAGAAATAGAGGCTGCTCAATTTCTCACGGGCACTGTGACCGTGGAGACCGTAGACCTCCGATGTGACCGTGGAGACCAAGAAGTTCTATCCCGATTTGTGACAGCATTCATCTCATTGTCATTTTTCGTCAGAAGCTGACCCTGAAGGAATTATTTACAAGGAGCGGCCCAGCACAACTTCTAATATTTTATATTTTTCTGAAGCGACACGTCGAGGGCAACGAGTTAGACGCTTTAACTTGATTTGACTGTGCTAGTGTTGTACGGTTCCCCTCTCCCGCCCTGCGGTGCTTGTACAATGGACGTACTTATGATGGAAGTACATTCTAACTAGCGAGAAGGAGAAATTTTGAAGAACATGAGTAAGAGTATAATTGCGATAGAAGTGGCGATTCCTTTCCTCCCTATTTAACAACTCCATTATTGTACAATCTTTCTCTACGCATTTTCTACTTCGACGCACAAGATGTGGTAAGACAGGCATAACAACTACAACCTAGGCCGATTTTTCTGATCGTGCCTTGGGCTTTGAGGCATTTACTTACCTTTCATCATACCCATTCATCAGGTTCTTGGGGATGTGGTAGCAGGATCTTCCCGAGCAGGTCTCTAACTCTATATCACTTTCACTTGTGAGTGACCCACACCGTGCAAAGAAGGATGTACAATTCCCCTCCCAAAATGAAAAATGAGGCTGAGCAAGAGGCACTTCAAGATAGAACGGAGCTACTTACTAGATCATGAGAGAGCCTCGCGGCGAGGCTCCTTCGTGAAGACGAAGATGCAGAGCGCGAGGATATTTCGTGACTAATGAAAGGTGTTCCGCTTCCGTGTAAGACGAGCGCATATAATCAGCAGAGACGAAGAGACGCTCCTCCCGACAAAGCAAAAGAGAGGCGACTTCATTACGCGCAGCATTTAGCCGCCGGCTGGCGTTGTCGCGCTCACCGCCACGGACATGCTTGCGGAGCGAAAGCCCGGCGCCGGCAGTCCGCTGGCCGTGTGTCTCGCCCTTTTTGTTTTTGCTGACTGTCTTCGGTTTCCACGCAATGCCTGCGCAGAAAGAAAAAAAAACAGTGGCGCTGGTTTCGGTAAGCGGTGACTATGATCGGGCGAAGGGAATGCCCCGCCCTTGGATATAGACGAGGAGAAGCGCCGCCGCTTTCCGGCAATGCACGCCGGCAAGTTGTTACAATGGCCCCGCGGCGCGGGTACGCAGCCCCCGGGGGTCCTCAGTTGACACATGACCGCGTGCTTCATACCCCCGCGGCGGGTTTATGGCGTTGCGGCGCCCTTCGCCGGCGCATTTTGGGCCGACCAAAATCGCCGAGGTACACGCGGGGCGCTTGCGCCCCCCATGCCCGCGGACCAAGGCGGGCCGCTGGGTGGCTCGGAAGCTGCACTTTCTGCGAGGTCGCGCCTTCGGGCTCGCGGATGCGATGGCTTCGGCGTGTCCGCAGCGCAGCGTGCGCGCAAGCAGCCGCCTACTCGAGACGTCGGCCCACGGCCTGGGCCGCGCGATCATTCACGTCGCAGATATGCGCCGCCCTTTTTGGGCGTGGCCCACCTCCCTCGGTGGCAGGGCTGCCCGGGGCGTTGGGGGCCTTCCGTTGATTCGACGCACGGCGCGGCCTGCTTTGCCGGAAAGAAGCAGCGGAACGCCGGGGGCGCTCTCGCCCCCCGCCTTGGGCTTCGTTCGTCCCGAAGTTTCGAGGCCCGTGGGCCGGCAGGTGTGGCAGGGAGGAAGGGGCCCGCCGGCCAGTCCGGGAGTGTTGGTCGGCGGCATAGCTGAGCACGCAGGGGCGGCGGTCTGCGAGGCGGCGGCTGCTTTGGTGGCGTGCACCGACCGCCGGCCCCTCTTGTTTCGATCGTTCCGATTCATTGCGCCTGTTGTGTGTTTCGGGTCATTCGTGGCCGACGTGAGTCAATCTGCCTCGGTGGCCCGTGGGCACAGGGGCGGCAGCCTACCCCGATGTGCATCCAGGGGGGCGCTCGTTGTGGGTTGGTCGCCGCAGCGAGGCGACAATCAAGCCCGCCTGATTTTAGCAGCCACGAAGGGAAGACCCGGCAATGTGAATAGTCATGGGCACTAGAATCTGCCGCCTCTGGAGCACTGCGGATGGCCCATTTGTTGGCGAGGTGTTTCCCTTTCATTCGCGTTGTTGGGTTGTTTGTGTTTCAGTCATTTGGATATAGTTTCTGGCGCATGTGCAGCTGTGTCTGTGTATAGGACAATTTTTCTTCGTTCTTCAAGAATGAGCCGGGCCAAGAGATGAGGAAGGGAGTGTATGCTGGAGGACTAAAGTTGTAGAGAGAACGAGACATCAGACGAGTTTGCTCCACAAAACGCGATCCATCATCCGCATCAGCTGCACAAAACCATTGTGCGCGTTTGTGCATCTGCATTGCTCTGTCGTAGAACAACGAAGAGCGCCAAAAGTGCAAACATCATCAAGATGGATGCGTCTTTCCTAAACTACGGCCTCGACGCCGTGGTGTTGCCAGAGTGGGGTTTTCCGAAGAAAGGCAAGGTCCGCGACATTTATTTCCAGGAGGATGACGTTGTCATGGTTACCAACGACCGTGTGTCCGCGTTCGATTTTGTCCTTCCGAATCTGATCCCGTTCAAGGGCCAGGTGCTGAACACCATTTCCGAGCACATGTTCGAGGTGACCAAGGACATCATCCCCAACGCCCTCGTTCTCCCCTCGCCCGACCCGGCGGTCGTCGTGCAGAAGAAGATGAAAAATCTGATGGTGGAGTGCATCGTCCGTGGCTATCTCTGGGGTTCCATGGCGGCTGCGTACGAGAAGGGGGATCGGGACTTCTGCGGGTTGAAAATCCCGGACGGGCTGGTGCGGTATCAGAAATTAGCCGAGCCGATCTTCACGCCGACCACGAAGGCGGAGGTGGGGCACGACGAGAACATGACCATGGCGGAAGTGGAGGAGCTGATCGGGAAGGATTTGGCGGCGCAGGTAGGAACTACGGAGCACACGATGCTCAAGATTTTGTCATCCTACGATGTAAAATGATAAAGCAGGAGTTTAGGAATTTCGAAAAAGAAATAACAAGTCGGCTCTGACTACGTGGTCCTACCTACAACTGCATCAACAAGAAGTCGCTGTTAGAAGTACATGGCGCAAAAACTACATCAGGTCAAAGACATCTCGATGAAGCTGTTCAAGCGCGGCCAGGAGACGATGGCGAAGCAGGGGCTGATTTTGATCGACACGAAGTACGAGTTTGGGATTTGCCCCAAGACCGGCAAGCTGCACGTGATCGACGAAGTGAACACGCCGGACAGCAGCCGTCTGTGCAGCATTGCGGAGTACGAGGAGAAGTGGAAGCTGATCGAACCGAAGATCAAGGACTACCCCTCTGTGTCCGCCTTGCTGAAGGAACATCCGAAGTTGAAGGTGAAGGAGTTCTCGAAGCAGTACGTCCGGGACACGCTGTTGGAAATGGGATTCGACCCTACCACCGCCACCAAGGCGATCGAATTGACGCCGGAGCAGGTGCTGGAGTGCGCGAAGCGCTACATCGACGTCTGCGAGCAGATCACGGGCAAGAAGTTCCCGTTACCGGACAAGGCGCAGGTGATCAACAAGTCGCCCAAGGAGCGGCTGTTGCAGAATTTGGTCGCGAAAAAGTACCTCTCGTCTGGCCTCGCCTGCATCTTTGCCGGGTCCGACTCGGACGCGCCGCACATCGAGAAACTGCAGAAGGAGTTCGCGAAATCGTTCGCGAAGCACAACATCTCCACGCAGGTGCGGATTTGTTCCGCGCACAAGCAGCCGAAGAAGCTCGGCGAGGTGTTGAAGTACTACAATACCTCCGACTATCCACAAAAAAAAAAAAACAGAAACACATCGTCCCCATCCAATTTGTCATGCAAAACATGCATCAGCTCCAGTGTTTGTCATGCAAAACATGGATGGGGATGGCGATGGGTGTTTTTTCCTGGATACCGACCAGATGATCTGCATCATCGCCTGTGCCGGCGGTACCGACGCCTTGTCCGGAACCGCGTCCTTCCTGTCCATCTGGCCGGTGGTGTCCTGTCCCCCGGACGGGCTGGAAAACAAAACCTGCACGATCAACCCGCCGGGCAGCAGCAACGCCTTCTGCGGCAAGCCGGGAAACTGCGCGCGGTTTTGCCTGCAGATGTTCTCCGGCAAGGAGCCGAAGATCGGGGAGTTTTTGAGCAGCGAAAACGCGAAAAAGGTGAAGTCCTTGGAAGACGCGGATGCGCGCCTGTGTCCGGTGTTCGCCACGGGCAGTACTGCTGTTTCGGATGTGAAACCCTCTGTGTCGTGCACGAAAGCGGTGGACAACGATTTTTTCACCTCCACCGCCGCGACCTCGAAGGAAACGACGAGCGACAAAGACGGCGATGGTACTATCAAGGATAAAGAAACCCTCTACAAGCAAAAGATCCACAGCGAATTTCTGAACAAAACGGAAGTGGACGCGGTGTTTATCCCGGAGTGGGGCGAGGCGAAGAAGGGAAAGGTGCGGGACATCTACTTCCAGAACGAGAACTATGGACGTGTCAGGTTTGAAATCGTCAAAGTTGAAATGATTTGCCATGCATCAAACGGATACCAGTTAGACCCACAGTTTGTAGTCGGTGCATGGCAAATTTTCCCGGTCCTGGAAGCGAGTCTGTCACGCAGTTTAGGGCAAAAGAGCTACCTTCTGTCATGCTAGTCAGCCGTCCAACTTTTGAAAGACCCTTACCAGGACTATAATCTGCCTCCCGTGCGTCCTCTGCAATAGAGTCACTTTTTGTATTGCATTTTGTGCATGACAAACCATTTTTTGACGATTTCAATCCTGACACCCCCATAAGAGCGTGGTGATGGTGACCAACGACCGGGTTTCTGCGTTCGACTATCCTGTGCAAAAGTATCGTACTCGTACTAATTGCAGATATGCATGACAAATATTTTTCCTAGGGCAAAACAGCATTACAAATTTGACTTTCCTTCTTGCCAGAATTTGTCATGCAATTTATACTAGTACGATACTTTTGCACAGGATATCGACCACGTGCTGCCCAATTTGATCCCCTTTAAGGGGTTCGTGTTGAACAAGATCTCCGAATGGGCGTTCGACGCGACCAAGGACATCATCCCCAACGCGCTCATCACCCCCGCCCCCGACCCGGCGGTCGTCGTGCAGAAGAAAATGAAGAATCTGATGGTGGAGTGCATCGTCCGCGGCTATCTCTGGGGTTCCATGGCGAAGGCGTACGAGAAGGGGGATCGGGACTTCTGCGGGTTGAAGATTCCAGACGGGCTGGTCCGCTACCAGAAACTCGCCGAGCCGATCTTCACGCCGACCACGAAGGCGGAGGTGGGGCACGACGAGAACATGACCATGGCCGAGGTGGAACAATTGATCGGAGTGGATTTGGCCGCAAAAGTGAAGGACATCTCGATGAAATTGTTCCAGCGCGGATCCTATGCGTTGCAAAAGTATCGTACTAGTATAAATTGCATTACAAATTTGCTCAGCGTGAGAGCTGGAATTTGTCATGCTGTTTTACCTTAAGGACAAGATTTGTCATGCATAATGGCAATTAGTACGAGTACGATACTTTTGCACAGGATAGATCCGAGAAGATGAAAGAAAAGGGGCTGATTCTGATCGACACGAAGTACGAATTCGGTTTGGACTACGAGACAAACGAATTGTATGTGATTGACGAAGTGAACACGCCGGATAGCTCTCGGATGTGCGGTATGCAATAGAAATTTCAATTTTATTTCACCCCACACGTACAAATGCACGGCAGATGCAAATTTTCCGAACCTAAAGCATGCGATGCCACTTTTATCTTTTTCGTATGCTGCATACGAAAAAGATAAAAGTGGTGCCATGTTGCGGATGAAATAGCATTAGTACGTGCACGGAATGAATAAATTGAAATTTCCGTTGCATATGCGGCATTGAAGAGTACGAGAAGAAATGGAAATTGATCGACGAAGCGGTGAAGGGAAAGACCATGCCGGCGAGTGAGATTTTCAGCAAGTACAAAATCAAAGAATACAGCAAACAGTACGTGCGCGACTGCCTGCTCGACATGGGGTTCACGGGGAATGAATCCGCGGACGAAATTATGACAGTGCACAACTCCTCCTTCCCCTCATTTGTATAGCATGAACAGCAAAAGCAATACAAGGGTCAGTAAGAATGCCGGTTTTCCATGACAAATTATTTCCACAGGAGTGTAGTGCTGTTTGGGCTTCCGGAGTTTGTCATGCAAACAGTGCTAAGAAACACAGTCTGGATTTGGTATTTTGCATGACAAATGACGGGGAGGGGGAGTTGTGCACTGTCATAGAAATCAGTTTGTCCCCGGCCCAGATCGTGGAGTGCAGCTACCGGTACATATCAACTGCAGATATGTCTGGGTCTGGAAGATTGCAAGGTTTTGTCATGCTAGTCTGGCATGACTCTGCACTCTGTATTGCGTGCTGGCCACGAACAGCCTCTCTCGCCTGTCATGCAAAAACGCACTTTCTCATGCGGAATGCGCATCACAGAAGCACGAAAAAACTTGTCATGCTTGGCTGCGCATGACAGTTCACTTATTGTTCACTGACTTGCATCACAAGTCAGACATATTTGCATTTGATAGTACATCAAGGTCTACGAAACGATCATTGGGAAGGAGTTCCCCTTTGATTTGTTCGCATCCAGTATCACCGGCAGCAGCAACGCGTCGGCCAAGCGGGTCATCAAGAACCTCCAGGCGGCGAAGCTGTTGAGCACCGGCGTCGTGCTGATCATGGCGGGATCGGATTCCGACGCGCCCCATTTGGCGAAAATCGAGGAGAGCTGCAAGAAGCAGGGCCTCAAGGCGGTGCACACCCGGATTTGCTCGGCGCACAAACAGCCGGGCAAGTTGGAAGATGCTTTGAAAAGGTAGTATGAGTATGTATGAATGCCTTCTATGCAGCGGCAGCTGCTCCACCTTCTGAAAATGTTCATGTTATTCACTCAGTCCGTGCTTCGTTTTGTTGTGTTGCGTGTTTGAATTTTCTAGTTCTAGAGTATGTACGTAGACACTACGCATTTCGCCTATACAATTTTTATTTTACAAGATGAAGTTGAACTCCATGATAGCATTTAACATCTGCAATAAAACCTCTCTCAGCTACAATCGTTCGGAGCAGCCCTGTATCATTGTTGGTTGCGCTGGAGGTACGGACGCGTTGTCGGGAACCGCTTCGTTCCACTCGAAGTTCCCGGTAGTCTCCTGCCCCCCGGACGGTCTCATTAACCACACGTGCCTGACCAACCCGCCTGGCTCCTCGAACGCGATTTGCTACTCGGTGTCCAACGTCGCCAGGTTTTGCGCGCAGGTGCTGTCAGCGGCCAGCGGTGACGCGGAGTTGCAGAAGAAGTTGCTGAAGTCCAACGACGAAAAAAACTCGAAACTGTCGAAGGCGGACGCGGGATTTGTGGAGAGGATCTTCCCGAAAGCGCAGCTGGTGATGGGGGCGTGAGTAGAACTACGGAACAAGAACGGAAGAAGGAATGACGAGCTTTGGGTCGTGAAATTGAAAATGGTAACAGACAAAGAAGATTATATTAATATGCTGTTGAGGATCACCAGGATCATGGGATGAAAAAGAAAAATCAATATCAAGGTAAAAAACACAAGTTTGGTTTGACATTTTGGAATGACTATGACACAGAAGGGCTCTCCTGATACAGTAGAAAACGATTTGTTTGTGAAGAAAACAAAGCTGCTTTATTTTCTTCTTCGAGAGGCTGAGGCAGAGGATGTGGCGTTTATTTTCTTGAAAAGGTAAATAAGGTTAACGTTAAAGGAAGAAAGAATATTGTAACGACACGATGAAGGTGGATGAAGTTGGATGAAGTCCAAATCAAAATATATTTATCCAACAGCTTTTGCAAAAGTCAAAGCGGTTGTGCAGATGAATAGTCCAAGCATAACAAGCAGAGCCTGTGCTTGGTATGTAATCTGTTGGTTTAGCCAGTTAGATTTTTACGTCAAGTGACGTACTAGTAGGTATTGTCAATGTGAATGTAGCAGTTGCAGTTGTCTTCAACATCTTTACTCGATCTTCATCGCCGCAGGATCAAAATGTGGTCTATTGGCAGAATTCTCATTTTCCGACGCTTCAAGCGCACTCCATTTTGCTGATTCGAAGGATGGCAGATGAAAAACTATCCAATGGCGGCGCTGCAAAGAGCAGGAAACGCAAAGTCACATTATCAAATTAAAAATGAGATGCGGTAGGAGCAAAAAAATCACCACGCGATGCGCTAGCACTGGTCTTGTACTTTGTGTTTATCGTCAATTATTTTCGGTGACTACTAGAGTGCTGCCAGGATTTCGTTCAAGAAGCGATTTTTTAAGATTTCATTTCGGTTTATCGTCAACGACAGGCGTTGAATCAATTTCCACCATCGGTCTTCGTCCATCTCGTTCCCCAAGCATGAAAAATCGTACACTCGGATTTGCTCTGCGCGACGTCCGCTTTCAATACATTCGGTTTTTCCCATGTTATGTTGACACATAGCAAATTCCCATTCGAACTGCACTACTCGGTGATTTTCGTGCAACGGCCCCGATGTTGTCCTCCGTCCGTGGTCGCCCGCTTGGCAATATTTGTTTCGTACGATAAACGAGATTTGGCTTGACATTTGTTTTTGTTTTCACTGTAGTTGTGCTGACCCCTTCCAGAAAACAAGAAACAAGCTACCCTTGTGCTTTCCCCTGAGTCGCGCAGGCGACTCCTATAGAAGGTCTACCAACCAAAAAAAATAAAAAACCCATAAAAGTAAGATGACCACCAGATACTTTATTTACCGTTCCGGTCTGTAAATCAACTTTATTAAGTAAGGTTGAAGCTTAAGAAATTGTTGTGTTTGTCTCCTCCACTTCTTTCAGACCCCAACATCTCCTCGCTCGCCTCGAGCCTTTAAGACTGGAAAATGAAGACCGACATCACGCAAATTATTCTGCAGAAGCTGACCACCGGCGAGATCTTCGAAGTTCTCGAAGAGGTTGATAAAGCGTCCGCAAAGACCGCAAGTGAGGCTGCAGCAGCCGCAGCGGCTCTTCAGAAAAAAACAAACAAGAAAGCGAAATCGGCAAGCGCAGCTGATAATGATGATGCTGAGACATCCACAACATCATCTTCCCTCACGTTCTCGAAGTTGGAGCAAGTTGCCCTCGCACTAAAGGAGCAGAACGCGCACGAGTTCGAGAAAATTTTGGAAAACGACACTCGCTTCACCGATTCCCACAAACAGAAGATCAAAACTGCGTTGGAATCCGGATTGAAGAAACAGACGAAAATCCGGGAGGAAAGAAAACTGAAATTCATAAACCTGGCGAACGAAAAGATTCGCGAGAAAAAGGAGCAATTTATGAGGGCGAACATTTCAAAAACATCTGAGAGGTCTTCAAGTGCCGCCGCCGGTGGTTCTACCATCACGGGATTAAGGTTTTCCTCGGTCGTGAATGCCAACTTCGCAAAGAATGCAGCGGCGGCTAGTAGTGCAGCGGCGGCGAAGAGGAATGTTAATAAAACTGCGAGGATGAGTGCCGCGGAACGGTCCGGCGCGCCTCTCGATGACGATGGTAGATTGTCTCAAGTGGAAATGCTGGGAGACCAGGGGGCGTCTGCGGAAGACTTGGAATTGCTGAAGAATCGCCGCATGACGAGGAACGAACTGAGGAGACTTCTAGATCACGTGAAAACTACCACAACTACTGCATCGGGACGAAAGAAGAACAAGGGTCCTGCCGGCGCAACGAGGGACTCAGCCGCAGAGAAGCAGGAGGAGGGTAATGCAGGTGAAGAGGAAGCTACTTTGGACGATGCACAAGCTGTAGTTGATCCATCTACCCGACAAACCGTGAAGCAGTCTCTGAAGCAGGTGATCGACCAGAAGTTTATTCAACAGCAGAAAAAGGCGGACGAAACCCGGAAGAGTTATTTGTTGAAGAATCAAAAAGACGAGCAGATTCAGCAACTGGACGACTCCTCCGCGCTAAACAGGGCGAGCGCTTACTTGTCGAGAAAAATCGGGTTGCGGCTCCGTGGGAGGAGCGCCGAACAGTACGCATCGGAATTCATGGACGAAACGGACGTGGCTCTGCGCAGGCTGCAGCGAGATTTGCACTACTTGAACGTGGAGGAGTTTTTGGAGCGCTTTTCGGAATTACAGCACGTGGTGACAACGCTGAAGGAAGCGAAAGAAGGAAATACTTCATCTACTGCAGGACCCGGAGTTGATGAAAATGAAAACACCACGAAAAAGAAAAGGTACCCCTTCGAAAAGGATCTATACGCCCCGGAACTGCAAGACCGGCTGGCGGAGGTACGAGAGGACATTGTGGAGTTAGCGAAAGTGGGAAATCTGAAGATGATACAGAATCACGTCAGCTCGCTCAAGTTGCTGCTCGTCGGCGTGAAAGAACAAAGTGGGAAGAAATTTGAGGAAAATAAAACGCAGGCAACCGGTGCGCCGGGGGATGAACAACCTTCTGCGGAGGAGCCACAGTTCCTGAAGGTGCCAGATGTAGGGCCGCGGACGATGCCAGTGCCACCGCAGGTGGCAGAAGATCGTGCTGGTCGGACGCAACAACAAGCATCAGTCTTGTCCGCTGCTGGTGCAGCTGGTGCGACTAGAACCACCGTCGACACCGAACAGCTCGGAGCTTTACTTTCTTTCCTGGACAAAATCATCCTTCCGTCCGAAACAAGGAAAGCGGGCCGCTCGGTGTTGATGCTGCAACAGCGGGGAAACTTGATCGGGAACCAAGATGCGGAAGGCGACGCCGAAGAGTTCGATATGACGATGGACCAAGGGATTTCCATGACGGATATCGGCACAACGTCCGTCCAGAAAAGTGCTGACGGTAGTTCTGCTTCACCGAGGGGAGCGCCGTCGGGACAAGGCGACAATGCTTTTGGTGGGTCTGGTTCAGCAGCTGCAGGAGATGGTACAACTACAAAAGACGACACCAAAACCTCCCGAAATTCGAAGAGGACCTCGAAGCGAAGTAGTAAAAACAGCTTGAAGAAGCGCAGCAGTAAAAACAGTGACAGTGAGGACGAGGAGGAAGATTCGGACGACGACGACCTATCTGGAACCGAGGACGAGGATTCCAGCGACGAAAATGCGCTGTGAGAAAGTGAAGAAGAACAAGAAGATAGAAGAACGAGCATGATGATTCTCCTCGCAAGACAAAACTTCCGAATAAACTCTTGTAGCTGGAGGCTCCTAGTACTACAATGCTTTCACTGAATTGAAGAGTTGAAAAATACGCAGACCACGCAGTAGCACCAAGCAAAGTTATAGCACCGGAGTCATTCGCTAGCACCCACCAAGACCTTTTGCGCAAGTGTATCAAAAAACATCTATGAGCAGTTTGAAAATCAAAATTCTGGTGACACGACTCAACTATAAAATTATGCAAACATTAGAAAAGCAAAAGTCGACGCCTGTTTCAATTGCGCCAGGAAATTGATCATGCTTACGCTCACTGACTGTTCTTCACGTAGGGATGCCACGGAAAGCCTTATTGTAAATTTGCGTGGCGCTATTTCAGTCACTAGTTGGATCCCACGCGTGAAACAATGCAAAGCTCTGCAAGAGGAAGAGAGGCTGTGGATGGTAAGTACACAGTTCGTTCGATATATCAGATGATGAAGATCATACATGCAAGCAATGCTAGTAAATTACTAGCATTGCTTGCATGTATGATCTTCTCCAACAAAAATAAGGTCAGCATTACTGTAATGCTGACCTTATTTTTGTTGGAGTAGTTTTTGTGTTTTACTTTGAAGTAGTTAATTATTTTATTTTTTCTACGATCCGCTTTTTCTTTTCAATTTCATTCCCGATCCCGATCCAAATGCATCTCCAGCTTCAAATATTACTACGATTATTATATTGCCAACTGTTTCAAGAAGTAGAGTGTACAAAAAAAAATCGCGGGTACTTTTGAAGGGTATTCGTATTGTGATTATTATCCTTGAGCGATGTAGTTGTAGTAGAATTGCAAGTGTACTAAGTTAATGTTTGTGAAGACAGGCTTTTTTTTTCCGCAGCCTGGTGAAAGTGAAACGACACCGAATGAAAGGTTTCTGATCGAATAAATCAGGCACATCATAATATCTACATAGTTCGCAAAAAAAGAAATCAGAATGGTTTTCTCGCGTGTAAGATTTGGATCTTGCGTGTGGGTTGTGTTGTGTGTCCGTCAGATTTGCAGCATTTTTGCAAGCTTTGGCGTGACAGACGAGCACAGCGCCCCGCTTGGACTGTTCGTCCTAGCCGCAGACCGAGGAAACGAACGGAACGCAGCTCCAAGCTCGAGAACCTCGCCAAAAATTACTTTCCAGAGTCTGTTCGGAACTCCTGGGCAGTCATCTACTGGTGGTGCAAGACGTGCTTCCGCGCTCGGGTCATCTTCACCGTTTCGACCTGATGTTGCCAGTGGAAGTGCCGCGCATTCACTAGCACTGCAGGACGCGTCTCCACCTGCAGCGGAAACCGATTTTGATTTGCGATCCGGCGCGGGCACAGGAGGTCGGAGAAGTACAACCTGGGCGAGCACTAGCACTGGAGCTGGCCTTGCTCCTGCACGAGCCTCCACCAATATCAAACGACTTTTTTGATTTGATGATCACCTTTGTTAGCTCGTGGTAATGGTGATCATCAAACGATTTTTTTGATTTGATGATCACCATTCAACTAGGGTCTTTTTGCTTCATGATCAGTGATTCGACTCTCATTTAGATCAGTGTTTTTCTGTCGTCTTCCGACACTCATTTCCGACAACGCGTTTCTTTGCGAGAAATGCAGCACGTTGTCGAAGAAGATGAAGAAGCAACGCCTTGCTATAGTATGCTCTGCGCCAGTTCCTTGAAGGCCCGGAAGCCCTGGCTCCAGGCTGGGCCTGCAAATTACAAGTGGGGCAGCCGCTCACAGTTCGGGGCCCGAGGCCGGTGCAGGAACTGGCAGCCAGGCTCGAGGCGGTGCAGCGCTGTGGCTGCTTTGGGAGTTCTGCGCCCTTCTCAGGTGAGCCGGCTCCGCGGCTGCGCCGGGCGGGGCATGCGCTTCGTCGCCGGGCGAAGTTTATATATATTTGGCGGCGCTGCTTTTGTTCTCTCTTGGCAGGCGCTAGGCCGGGGCCCTGCGTGATGGCATAGCGAGTGTTTATCGCGGTCCGTGCCTGCGCCGACTATGAGAGACTCGCCGCAGGAGCTGCCGCGGCCGTGCAGCAAGGTGCCTCGCCGTCTTCATGTTGAAGCCGGGGCGCGAAAGTCGCGCCGCGTTCTTTCCCTTCACCAAACTGCGTCGTGCCGTCGGTGCAAATTAAGAACCGACGGCATGGCCTCCGTTGCTTGTTGCTAGTACTTACGTATCGGAGCCGCTTCTCCGCCGGCTCCGTGTATTTGCTGCCCTTGGCGGCACGCAAAAGCCAGCCGTCATCGGATTTAAGTGCGTGAACCGGGCCCCCGGCCCGTCGATGCCTTGACGCATTCGCGGCAGGCGGGCAAGGTCGAGGCACAGAGCCGGGCCCGAACCAGGCGGGGGATGGCAGTCCAAACGAACCGGCTCTACGCTATGGCCCCGACCCTCTTCAAGCGCCGCGCCCCGGCCGAGGTAAGAGCGCTCGACGACCAAAACGCGTGGGCGCTCGTGGCCAGACGGGAAGAGTGGTTTCATGCGCCCAGCAACCATGAAAACTAAGCACCTGGGGCCCCCGAAGCGTCCGGCCATTGTCGGCCTTTCCCATCTCCAGCACTGCTCGCATAATGTGCGCAGTGAACACTGCCACACTCTGCGAAAAGCTGCGCCATTTTTTCGGTCCGTTAAAAAACAAACCCGTTCCGCGAGGGTGTGCTGCGATTTTTCTTTGGTAGATGATCACTGTCGGCGATCACCATTTCTCCTTCTATAACTGGAGCTGGCCTTGTTCCTGCACGAGCCTCCACCGATAACAATGGGCCGCTGCCGTCTGCTTCCGCTTCGTCTTCTGCAGCTCTTCCTGTAGTTGGAGCTATTTCTGGAGAAGAGGCACCAGGGCCAGGTGGTCGCGCGGCATCGTCTTCTTTGACCGAGAATTCTTCTACAGTTGATGCACTTCGGGAAGCGGTGGAGAGGACGTCCCTGGGCGTAGGCAATCCATTGCCAACTTCCACTGGCACGAATCAGGAGGAGAGGACCAGCGTAGAACTACACACCGGAGCTGTGGGAGAGCGAGGTAGTACTGCTCTGCAGGGAACTACTGTGCTGCCAAGCGCAAGCCCAAGGACGGACCACGACGAGAGCCTAGAATTCCTGAAGCCGGAGAAAGTGCGGGAAGCGGCCAGGAACGCTAGAGAATATGGAAGTTTTACCGCGCCGAAGTGGGCATCTTCACGGGCTCGCGCCCGAGCAACTGGGTCATCTCAATCGGCATCCTCGTCGGGAGGTGCTACTAGTGCCCCAGCAACTTCTCCTGCTGCGCCCCCGTCGAAATGGGCATTTCTCCGAAAAAAGCGGGAACAAGCCGAATTGAAGCGCCTGCAAAAACAGCAAGAAGCGGAGGAGGCAGCGCAGCGAGAGGCTGAGCGGAAGAAAACTTTGCGGGAAAAGCTCGAGCAGGAGGATCTGGATATCTTGCTGTCCGACGAGCGGGGTCTAGACACGCAATATAGACGACGCATCGAACTGGAGAAGCTGGCTTTTCAAGTTTGCCTCGGCGAATTGTCCGTCGCACCGGCTTCACGTCCACGTGGTGCAGCGCTGACTAAAGGTGGATCGAAAAACGCTGTTTTTGAACACGATAGCCTCGAGCTTGAGGAACAAAAGCGCCACCTTGCCTACCGCAAACGCCTTTTCTGCCAGGCAGTAGGGGAGAGTTACAAGAATCCTTTTCCCAGCAACCCACGACAGGGGGCGACGAGGTTATCTCTGCCCGTGCACGACGATTATGTGGAAGGGTTTGACACAGACACGACATTATCACCAAGCGGGGGAACAAGCGGAAGGGGAACCTTCCAAGAGCTCCAGGCACGGTCTTTGGAGCCGCTACCATTGATTGAGTGTGCGCTTTTGCACTGTGAAACCGCGGAGGTTCAAAATTTGCAGTTCTGGGCCCCGCTTGACGTGCCAGACGGGACGTTGGTGCAGACGCAACCCGCGTTGCTGCGCGTCCGAACGCACATTGACAAGCAAAAGTCGCAGGAGCGCGAAACCGAAGTGCAGCAAGGATGGCTTTTGCGCGGGCTAGATCCGGCGCAACGTCAGGACCGTTCTTTCGAGAAGCCAGTGCTTTTTCCCTTCTCTCCACTCGGCTACCTGCTATCCTACTTTCCGCGCGGACCTGACGCGATCGATCCGGACGGACAAGTGGGGTGGCCTTCCCTGCCCGTTCGAGAAGATCAGCACCATTTGAGTGCGCGTTACTTTCCCTGGGATGAGAGCTTTGTCTCTGCTTCTTCACAACGAGGAACGGGCCAAGAAACAGCAGCAGACCGCTCCCTCCTCTGGTCTCTCCGCGCGACGAAATACGGCAGACTAGACGCACGGGTGCGGGAGCTGAAGACCAAATTGCTCTTCAGAAATGTGTGGAATTTGGAGGGCGCAGACAAACTCGATGCGGTGTTGTCTACGCTTGACTTTGATCAGCAACTTGATTCGAGGAACTCAACTACTTCTGCACAGCAACTCGGTCGTGCAATGACAGAAAGAACTACAACGCAACATCAAAGGGCCGACCCAGACGAGTCGGCTTTTCCATCAGCAGGATCTCTAAGCCTGGCACCTCTACCAGTTGGTCAACATCAGTACCGGCCAGCCCGTGATCAATATCCTAGCGGCGCCGCTTCCTCCTCTGGTGAAGGTGTCGCGATTTTCGCGACCGGTCTCCCAGAGGAAGCGCGTACAAGTCTACCTACGCCAGCACCAACAGCTGTTGAGGCAGCCACAACTGGTAACTCTAGTACTCGCAGCACAGAGCACGGCCAGTCGCAGCTGTCCACAGCAGGAGCTGTCGATGCGGTCGAAGCGGAGCGTATTCTCGCCCGAGAGCTGATCGAGCAGCGCAAAGCGCAAATCAAAAACGCGATCGAAGGGACGAAGGAATACATGGCTAGACACTTGCTCAATCTCGCGAATCTGGACCCCCAAGTGGACCGCAGTTGTGCGCACAGCTTTTCCCCCGACAGCGCAGCCGATAACTTCAAGCAGGTTGTGAAACTGGTGCGCCAAGTGCCGTCAGTCATCGACTACAGTGCTGATCGGCACGGCATTTTGGCCGACCACACAGCTGCAGCTGCAGCTGCCGAGGATATTGGCGTTGGTAATACGCCGCGGGGACGGACGGGAATGGATTCGTTTATTTCCGAGGCTCCGTCTCCTGTCGGCAGCTCGTCTGGACGATCACAGCGTCGGTCAGCCGCAAGCCGGGCTGGTTCCTTTGGCGGTGCTGGGGCTGGTGCTAGGAACGCTACAGAGCAAATCCTTGGTGCAGCTACACCTCAATATCAGCAACTATCCGTAGTACCTGCGAAGCAGCAGCCCCGCCTTCTTGTGCGCGCGATTGCGATCGGAGCATTTGAGGCTGCGTGTGCGCTGCAAGCATTTGGTGCAAGGGCGCTGCTGAAGAGGGAGATGAACCTGTTTGAGCAGAACGTGTTGAAGACGAAGAAACAGACTGGCGAAGGACTGTTCGACGGCCCTGCGCATGCATTTTGGAAAACCGCGCGGAATAACTTGAAAGAGTGGCAAAGACTGCACGGCTGTGATAGTAGCGCGACCCCGACCCCCCGGAGCGCGAGAAGCATTTCGTCCTGTGGTAGTAGTTCTGTTCTTGCGGCACAGCAGATCGGGAGGCAGTCGACCGCGACGACAGATGTTCATAACTCGAACTCCACAGAAGATGATGCCTCAGACGTCACGCAACCTTACTCCGCAGCTTCCACGCCGACTCGAGATCCTGTCGGGAGGAGTGGACCAGCAGCGCCCGTTAGCAGAAGTGCAAGTGGCAATTTGAGTTTTTTCGGGTCCTTTGTCGGGCGGGGGCCAGGATGACCAATGGATTGGGATTCATCCAGTTCAAGGGATAATTCATCCACTGCGACCGGGACCGCTAGCCGGGGTACAAAACCATTGTCGCGTCCCCTTGCTTACAGTTATCTGCAGAAAATTTCTGCGAAGTAAGATCCAGTATGAAACCTGAAAGTCTGTCCCTGTCGTGTATGATTTTTGAGCCAGACCGAGACCATGGTGTGACGTACGAATTTATGGAAAAAGTATATGTGATTCGATTGTGTGAAGTACAAGAGGTCGATGAAAGAGCAAAAAGATGCGTCTCCACGCCAGTGTAGAATATGTGACAGCAATGATTTAGATCGGGAAGAACAAAAAGGAACTGTACAAAAATGGGATCTGACGGAAAATTCGGACACGATTTTTAATCGGAGCGCTGCGATTCTGGCACATGTGCTGCATTCCTGTGTACTGGAATTTGAATTTGTTTGCTCCGATAGTCCGCTTACCCCAGGGAGAAGAGGCGGTGGAAGAGAAGAGATTGGAAGTAAGTAAAAAGGATTCGATCGCGCAGTCAACAGACACCCAAGAAGAAATCTTGATGAAAAGCAAGATTTTTGTTTTGCCAGCGGCACTGGTGCAGCGTTGACTACGTACACCAACATGCTGTTTAAATCTTCCTGCACCATGACATGCTGTTTTAAATCTTCATGAATTCGGGTCTTTATGTTTGTCGTCCCGGCGTTCTTGCTCTTGCCTTGCTTCGCTGTTGCGACAATAGGTCTTCGAGGGAGAGGGCATTGGCATAGCAACTACACTTTCTTTCCTGGAAGAGCGAGTGAGAGTCAGTGATTTCTTCTGCATTCTGTTGGAGCTCGCTGGTGTTGGAGTTCGAGACCACCTCCACAAATAAGTACTTACTCCGTCGTCCTTGTCGAATTCTAGAACTCTCGCCGTGTCCGTGTCCTTGACGTTGTCGTGCTCCTTGTGTACAAAAATGAAGTAATTGCGTTCTCAGAACCGCTCTCGCCATCTATGGTGGAGGTGGAAGGAACATAGTCTCCGCTTCTCCACCACCTCCTGTGGTGGTGGAAGGTTTCGCCGTCGCGAGGGAAACATGTCTCCTTTTCGCCTCATCTGGCGGATGGTTCTGGTTCATCTGGTATCTTCCCACCTCGCTGCTCATTTCCCGGTAGCTGTGACCGCTGTCAATTTGCAGCAGCACCTCTCCCTACACCGCGCGGCAAGTAGAGCGCAGAAGAAACTGCAGAAGACGAGGAACATTTTTGCCAATGAGATCTACGACATCGCGCAGGATGGGTGCAGTTGCGGGTGCTGCATCGTGACCGAAGTGCACCGGAAGTTGACTTGTCGCCGGATCAATTTGACCACTTTAGACCAGGCGAACAACGAAGACGGGGAGCCGACCGGTCAGTGCCAACAGGCCACTTGCACCGAAGTGAGCGCGGGGTCCTGGGCGACCACAACGGCCACGGACTACGACCAGTACTGCGCCAGCTACTGCAGCGTGCCGGCCGCTGGCGGAACGTCGAACGCGCAGCGGATATCCTGAGTAAAAACGTACCCACGCCAGAGTCAGGATGGGGATTTTGCAACACAAACCTAGGAGTTTTGTGAGTCACGCATGACAAGTTGCGCTCTGCTGTGCTGTAGTGCAGGTTAGCAAGTGCAGCCGCATCACAGATTCATCTGCTCATCCTGTTCACAGCATCACAAGTTCCAAAACACGAGTAGAAATGGCTCTCATGGGTATGCGCATTACAAGTCTTCCTGTCTTTCGAAATCTGCATTACAACTCTGGCGTGGGGACGTTTTTACTCAGGATAGCGGACGCGGTTGAACAATGCCTACATCGAGGGAGGCAGTGGTATATGCTTAGAAATCGTTGCGAGCGAAGATTTTTGCTAGCATCGGCTCGATTAGCTTGTTCAAGAAGCTTCTTCAGCTTGCTTTTCGTCTTCTAGAAACTGATGAACTCTTCATGTTGCTCATATTCGAAGATGCGTTCGTGTGACGTGCATAGCTTTTGATGTTCAAATGATAACCTCGTTTCCTCCATTCTTAGTTTCTCCCGGCAACGGCGGAGCCACCCCGCAGGCCACGTGCATCAACAATGAGGACGCGCAAGAGGTTAACGAACTGCAGCACACGGGACTGAAAGCACCGGACTACAACGATGCTGTGACGTACGCGGCGGAAGCGTTTGGGTTTCGGCGTTGAGACGTGATGAAATAGACTTCGAGTTCACGGAGATGTTGAGGCGGGCACGGGTGCTAGTCCAAGCACCTTGGTAATGTAAGTGTCCTTTTAAAGAAGGTGGAGAAAGAAGCGTTTTCTTTTCCATGGACGATGTAGCGCCAGTGCGCACGGATGAACGAAATAAGCTGTGTATCGTGCTGTAGTTGCAGGAGCAGATTGAAAAGCGAACAGAGCAGCACTGGTCTTGTCCACTGTCTCTACCACTTTCTCTATATAGAATGAACCTGTTGAATGATGTGTTTTCTTGAGCTACCATTGCCAGCGCAACGTGGCTGCAGTGATGTAAGAAAGAAGAATGCTAGTACAGAGTAAGTAAAGAAGAGGAACGAGCAGGACGAGGTGACGAGAGCACATGAATTTAAGTGAGAAATGAACACGTTTCTGGCACCATCTACTCTGCCACTCATGGGCAGGCACAAAATGGCGATAGTTCTAGTTGCATGTTGTGGTACTTGCTCTAGCGGGTCGTTTCCTTTTCCGTGTTCCGGAAAGGAATCAGATTCTGCTTCTTTGACAAACCAATTTGCTGTTGCACGGAATCCACGGCCTTCTAAATGACCATGATAGGGACTGAGCGAACATCAAAAACAATAGTTACCATGTTGTCCTCCAAGAGCTCGCCGTCGACATGTGCAGGCACCTCGATTAGTAGACGAGGACGCGTACTAGCTGCAGGCGCGTTGCGAAGAACACGTCGGCATGTCTCGGCGACCTGCAGTGCCTCTTGCAGTTTCGGCTTCGATCGGCGCCTGCTGAAGTCGACGCTTCACAAAAATGGAGACGTCCGAGGAGTGCGGAGCAAAACCCAGGGTCTTGCGAGACGATCAGATCAGCATCAGGATAAAAACTACCAGAAAACAAGAGCTGTACATCCACGATCAAGCTACTCCTACTCCTTTTGTAGTTTTCTCGCCTCTCTAAGTCCATTACTCCTCACACGACCAATCCAAAACGTCGCGGCAAAAACCTTCCTGATGGAAACGGTTGACTTGAATTCTTTTCCCTTTTGTCGCTGCGCCGATTGCTGTCGCGGTGAGTCGATTCCGACCTTTGACGGCGAGACGCGCATGGAGTGTCGGTTCAAAGCGGAGTCGCTGAGCTGCCAGGTGTCCGACCCGCTACGGCCGTACTGCACCATCGAGCCGGCGTTGGCCTTGCAGGTGGGGATCAACTTCCCCATTTCCAAGCAGATCACGTTAAACGTATCAAATGTAAAAATGTCTGGGTCTGAAAACTTGTAATGCTGCGTTGGGAATTGTAAATGCTCTGTAATGCACAGCCAAGCATGAGAAATATCTGCGCTTCTTTGTGTTGCGTTTTTCGCATGACAAACTGCGTTTTTGCATGACAGGCAAAAGGGTCTCTTCTTGGACACGCATCACAAACTTTTTGGTCATCCTAGACAAGCATGACAAATCTCGCAATCTTTCAGACCCAGACACTTTTACATTTGATAAAACGAGTTCTGCGCGAATTCCTGTCAGCCGGTGGGGAACGACTACGGGGAGTTTATTTCCCACGCGGAGGTTATGGATGTGTCAGGATCGAAATCGACAGAGTCGAAAAATTTGTAATGCATAAAATGTAGGGCACATATGGCCTGTATTGGGGAGCAGGCAAATGAGACCGATTGCCAGCCTGTTTAGGGAAGACGATGCGCTTCCAGAGAAGCATGACAGGAGCAGTCTTCTTTGCCGAAACAGCATGACAGGCTGGACTTTGGTGCTCCCGAAATTTGTCATGCACCACTTGGAAACTGAGGCTCCAACTGGTATCGATCTTATGCATCACAAATTATTTCGATTTTGTTGATTTCGATCCTGACACATCCATAGAGGTGACTATCAAGCAGCTGAACGGCGTCAGCGGGACCGACAAGAAGGAAATCAAGCCGGAACTGCAGGCCGCGATTGACAGTCTGGTGGCGTCGCGGGGGATGACGGAGGAGGAAGCCAAGACTTACGTGCTGGAAAACGTGGAAGAGGCGTCGGGAGGGTAAAACATTCGCATCACTGCTTTTACTTTTCCTCGCTTGTTCTTCTTCTTCATCGTTCAGTTATGATGGCGCATGAACATGACCATGCATGAGAAGGGCAAAGTCTGTCTTCAAAGTCTGTTTGTCATCCTTAGAAGTGTACGTGAACATCTTTCAGCGTGATCCCGGAGACGTTATGTGAGAAAACGACCTGGCTCAACCCTGTGCTGGAAAACCCCGTGAAACCGTTGCTCCCCGATTCAGGCCCGGGTACGCTGACGAGGTTCTTGCGACTGGTGTACGAGTCTTTTCCGCCAAAGTGGCTCATGGAGTACATCATGCCCGAAGCACCAAGTGCGGCCACCGCGACGCCGGCGGGGTGAGGCAGATGATGTGAATGTAACTGGTAGCACGTAGGAGCCGGCATTGACAAAATTATAACTCACATTCATGAACGCAATGTCGGCAGCGGCTCGTGGGAAGAGTTCGTTGTTGCGATGAATATTCGTGTTGATGATGATGACACGTAGGCATCTGTATGATTGACAAACTTCCAACCGTTTCCGTTTCGCATTTAATTTCATGAGATGAAAATGAATCGCTTTGGACTATGCAGTCAGTCTGTCTCTGTGTCTGGGTGGTAGTGTCCGCTGTTTCCACAACTTGTCACCAGCACCAGAAGTTGCCAGTTCGCTCTGCGTTGTTCGCCTAAAAAAACATAGGCAGGAGGTTTAGCAATGAAAACAGCATGCGCGGCCCAGACGCAGCACCTTCGGCAACCTATTAATACGGTATAAGAGACAAAAGTTGTAGAAGCACCTCATTCATCGTCGCTAGCATCCGTTTCTGTATTAACCATTCGGCGCTGGGTTTCTTTTATGCTGTAGCCTCACGCTGTTTTCAACGAACTAAAACTCTTTTTGTACGAAACAAGAAGCACGACCATCTTACTTCGAGATACAACTAGGCCAGGAAAATTTCTAGGGGAAAGAGTGAGTCTGCAGACCAAACAAGATACTTCTCCGTTGTTTCGCGCAGCATCGTGCACAACTGCGATGCAACTACAACTTGTCTATGTTGCACCTTGTTGCCCACCATAGTTGGTGTTGGTCTGCTTCGTCAAGAACCGTCGGATTTTTTTAATCCAGAGCCGCTTTCCTTCTCACACACACACACTACTCGTCCGGGTTCTTGCCGCGTATCAACGATAACGTGTAAGGATAAAGACAGGAGGACATTCACAGCCGCGAAATCTTCCGAGCACGAGCAGGACCTCGTACTCTTGCACTCTCGTACAATCAGCACGAGGACTTTGAGTTGGTTTGAGGAGGCCCAGCAGCTCCACAAAAACCGCCCAACATGGTGGACGACGATGAGATGTGCTTCTTCGCCATCAAGACGGGCGGGTTTTGCTGCTTGCTCAACATTGCGATCATTCTGTTCGCTTGCTCCTTTGCGGTGTTGGAACCTCTAGAACTGGGGATCGAGTACAACCTGAATTCGAGGCAGATCTACAAAGACAGCGTCGCGCAGGGAGGGAGACACTTTCTCGGTAGAAGAATAATTGCACCAATGGGAAAATGCTTTTTGCTGGCTATATCGGCGATGGCAAATTCCACACAAATGGCGCCAAACACATTTTATGTTTACACCTCATCACAGGTCTCGGCCACGAATGGAAGAAGTTTCCCGCGAATCGAATGTATCAGCCAAAAATCTGGTGGCATTTTTTGCAGATGAATTTGTGGTGCTAGCCGTGAACGACATGATGCACCAGCTTCATCTCATGCAGAATTATAGCAGTGGACGATATCCTCGTCGTGATACTGAAACCACGACCACGACAAAAAAATGTCGTTGCCACATTTTTGGTTTGATACGAGGATTTTCAGCTTCATGGACGAGAGCAGGCCTGTATCGAAGTGGAAGCGGAAGTGTTGTGCTTTATTTCATCCAAAATGAATACGGAGGTAATAATCTTGATAAGTGGGCAAGCACCGCGCTTTTTCTACGAAAGGTAAGGTTCAAAAGTTGTAGTGTAATGAAGCGCGAAAAATGCCTTCTTCAGAGGCCTTTCTTGCTGCTGCATTGATTGGCAACTCCAACACGTTCGCTTTCCCTCCCACACGTTCTAGGCGGCACCGAGGAAGAAGATTGCGACCTTGCAGACGAGTGCGAAACCGGCGCCGAGGATTGCACGCCCTGTCTGGCGGGCCAAATGCCCGCCGAAGACGCGGATTTGGTGGGCAAAAACTTTGTGGTCAAGGCGCAAACCCTTCCCTGCCGGTCGTACGAGGGTTTGATCATCCAGGTGGAAGCGGCTGCCGGCATCTCCCTGGGGCTCGGCCGCGACAACACGTTGGGCGACAAGTCCGACGCTCCGCAAGTGAGCGACCAGCTGTATGGGGTTCTCAAACGTTACATTCTCAACTGTTACATGAATTTGTCATGCAAAAGCACCAACATCATCCACGCGATCAAGCTGCTTCGCACGACAAATCTGCCTAGGGCCAAACAGCGCCTAAATCTGTGCGGAATTTGTAATGCTACAGGCGCAATCTCCTCCCTTTCACGTTTCCCATTCTTGCAGTTGTTTTAGCATCACAAATCCATGTACTTAACAGTTGAGAGTGTAACAGCTGAGAACGCCATAAGCTGAAGGAGACCCTGTTTGGGTTGTTCGAAACTACCGGGGACGAGAACTGGCGGGGGCTGGTGCAGGCGTCCATTGCCGCGGCCATTCGCACGGAGGTGTCCCAGCACAACGCGTTGGAATTTTACACCAAACGGGAGATCATCGGCCAGTTGATGCAGCAGCGCGTGACGACCTCTCTGCTGCCGCTGAACTGCACCACGCACCGGGTGTCGCTGGTCGCGGTGCAGCTGCCCACGGGCCTGGAATCGGCCATCCAAGACACGGAACTGGCACGACAGGCCAAAGAAGCCGCGATTTTCGCCAAAGATATCCATGCGGAAATTCTTTATCTGTCGAGATGTTCTTCCTCGTAGTTGGCATGCGCATGAGATCTTTGCAATCCAATAAATTCGACAGGGACAGGAGCACCAGTATGTAGACTGGCGTACAGCATCCATATTCTACACTCCTGCAAGGTTTCGACGTCCCGATGTAGTAGTTCTTTGATGTCACGATGCATGAGCAAGGTAGTTTGCGTCTGCCTCATACTCGTCGTTGAAAAGTATCCATCACGATCGAGCATCTGCTGCATGATCAAAGTTGTACCAGTCGCTCTAGAAGTTTGAAGGCCGGTCGCGAAAAAGTGATAGTCAGAATTTCGCATGCATACGCAAAACGGCTGAAATAGACGCTCTGACGAAGGTGGAAGTGGCGAAGGTAAAAATAAAGGAAATAAATTGCTGTCGTGTTTATTCTTGAGTACAGCTACAGCTGACTGTGACTGTGTTGAATGAAATTGCGATAGTACCGAACAAGATTGATACTCACTTGCATTTATGGCGACATCGCATGATCATTGGGTTGGCTACTGACCACTACATGACAAGAATCACGTATAATGACAAATGATCGTTAGGTCGAGCGCGATCGGCTGCTTCATGCAGCGTTGCGCAATGCCGAGATGACACTGCTGCAGAAGGTGGCCCAGGCGATTCTGATTCAGTATGATACGGAGCAGCTCGGAGATGCGTTTGTGACGGGTGCAGACACCATGCAGTACAACAATTCCAAGCAAACGCTACTGCTCAAATGGCTCTACACTCTGCAGGAAGTCGGGGCACAGAAGCTCGTCTTCGAGATGCCGCAGCCGGAGCAGGTTCGTTTTTTTGAAAATCGATTTTTGTCTACCTACGTGCTTGTCTCTCCAGATGATGTCTAACTATGTCTTTCATCAAAAAATATAAATGTGTAGAAAACAAAAAATCTTCCCATTCATTCCAAAACCGCGACGCAGTTGGCCCTGGATTACGAGCCCACGTCCGCCGAATTTGCCCAGAGCAGCCCCACCGCGGTGGCAAGTACTTCCTTGCTTTCCCTAGCCGGGCTGAATTCTACCTTCAGTGCGTTGCAGCAGGGCCTGTCGCCCACCCTGGCCGCGGTGAGCACGGCCACGGCAAATAGCACTACCGCCTCCAACTCCAGCCGGTTGCTACTGATGGAAACGGCCCTGCAGGAAGCGTCTAGCGCTTTTGTAAACCTGGAAGAAATGAGAAACAGCTTGGCTGCTGGCAGCTCTTCTTCCCCCGGTAGAGCAACTACATCTATTTCGAGCGGTGCGAGCAGAAATGGGGCAGCAGGTGGATCGGAATCATCTGCCTCTTCTACCTCTTCTTCCATCGAGATGAATCGCTTGTCGGCCTCGTTCGCGGATCTGTTGGCGCAGTATCGCAACAAATTGGGCGAAGCAGACACGACCAACTCCAACAACCTCGGGGACCAGCAGTTTATTCTAGGTGATGCAATGCTGGGCAGCGTGCCAAGTGGCCTGATGGAGTCGTCAAATCCAGACCTGTAGAAGCATGGAGCAGCATACTTTTTTTTTTTTATTTGGTGTCATCATGCATTGTTCTTGGGAAGAGGACAGTTTGCATCTGCGCAAATCAAAAACCAGTAAAGGCTCAACGTGGCGATTCCTAGAGCTAGTGCTATCATGATATATCATGGAGCTGTCGTCCTGCTCGTCGCAGAATCATGATTGTGCGTGTATCACCTTGATCGCAACAAGAAGATCGTAGAAAGTACGCGCACGACTGTCCGGCCCACAGTGATACAAAAAAGAAATGCTCTTGCTCTTGCAACAGATAAATTATAACTGTAACTGTGCTCCACGATCAAGCTCATATGGATGAACAAAAATGATCACTCCGATCTTCTGGTCGTGCGGGTTATATGTTGCGTATGTTGCGGCCACAAGTTTATTCCAATACGGTCCCTGGTGTACTTTAGGTTTGAAATTCAGGTCCGTCGTCATTATGCCGTCTTGTGATTTGGCACTTCTCTCAGGCATTTGAATGGATCATGATCCAGGTGCGCTAGTACGAATGGATCTTCTCAAGGATGCCTGACTTGCTTTAGATGTGTTGAGAGACGACCTCCGTAAGTAGGCGATCCCGAACTACCTCTGAAGGTCCGCGCAACCAGCAGCGCGCAACGTTAGTTGGGTCGACGTCGTTCTGGATCCTTGGTCAGTATTTGTCGCCTGAAATGTTTGTACATTTTTTGAACAATGGGACTTCCTCTACTACTTGCTTCTTTTTTCAAACCCGCTGTCAAAACAGTTTTGTTGGACAGCATTTTAATTTTTTTATACCCGCAATCGCCGCCCAAAGTTTTTTCCCGCGGCGAGCTTCCTGTACACATAATTATTGTAAGAGTAAGTCTGACACGACAACATTAGGTGCAGGCGATGATTGTTGATTGAGCCTGTTTCAGGAGCAATTTTATTCTGTCTGCTCGTACCGTAAGCTGCGGCTCATCAAATGAGCAACAGCAGCACCGCCCACTCGTCCACCGTTGCCATCGCTTGCGCGATGAATCAAGGACCACAAGCACGACCAGCGCCGTTCGGAGGTGCAACGACGATGGTGCATCAAGAGCAAAGTTCACCAGGAAAACAAGCGTGCGGAAGGACGGGGGGCAAGGCCAAGATCAACATGCTTGCTACCGCGACAGCCAAAACTACGAGCGAAGACGAAGAGCTAGTAGCCGACAGCACAACGCGTGCAAATATGAATAAAGAGGCGAATCCGTCAAAAGTCACGGGATCTTTTCTGTGTAAAGAAAAAAAAGTACAACTCCAGTACCAGTTGTACGAGGAAAACGAAATCATTTGGAATCTATTTGAAGATACCACCAGCGACGACGACAATGGAGACGAGACTGGCATCAATATCAGCGATGGTGACGATCGCACACGCCAACATCTACCAGTTATAACCGGGCAGAATGGCTGTGTAGGTACAAATTGATACGACAGGGAACAAACTGAGAACAATTAGTGAAGATGTTGTACTCCTACTCGCCGTTGTGCGTAATTAGCTTTTAGTACCGATCGAAGGAATTCTCATTCTGAACCTTAAAAACAATATCTATTCATTTCCACCTTCCACAGCAGTAGCAGAAACGATGGGACGATTGCAGCACGACCCTGTTTCAGCGCTCTCCGATACGTCGGCTGCCTCGCAGGACCAGGAGCTTGCCACCACAGGACGAGCGGCTGGTACACCTATCTCTATGGCATCTTCAACTTCTACCTGTGCAACGTCAGGCTCGATGGGAAGAAGTCCACTGGCTTCCACCACACCG
Organism: Amoebophrya sp. A120; assembly: GCA_905178155.1. Classification (NCBI taxonomy): domain Eukaryota; class Dinophyceae; order Syndiniales; family Amoebophryaceae; genus Amoebophrya; species Amoebophrya sp. A120. The sequence continues at coordinate 2,297,706 of CAJINV010000014.1, read as the reverse complement.
TTCTTCTCGACTCCTACAAGTGCAGGCGAGGATCTTCATCTTGATGAGGATCACCACGATAATTCTACTACTGCTGGAATTGGAGCAGAAAAAAACAAGAACAACTCCTGCCGGGGCGCAGCAAGTACGCAGGATGATGGCTGCATCAAGAAAGTGACAACTTGTAGCTCAAGTCGCAAAGGTTGTATCAGCTTTCACTTCCCAGCTAGCGGCAAGACGCTGGAGCTGCTCAACAACGACGAGCGCGACACGATCGCGACCAAGATTTGGCGGTCGGCTTATATGACGGCGTACTTGATATCCACCGGTTTTCTGGACGTCAGAGGCAAAGTGGTCATGGAAATCGGCTGCGGGTGCGGCCTCGCCGGGCTGGCCGCGGGGGCTCACGGTGCAAGCAAGGTGATGTTTCTGGATTGCGACGACCGGGCCTTGGCGAAATTGGCGGCGCAAGTGGCCTTCTTGGACGAGGAACCGGAGATGGACCAGGAACAAGATGAAGCAGAGCGCAGATCCCGTGCTGGTCGTGGCACTAACTGTTGTATATCAGCGGCTCCTCGGTAAATCACACTGTTGCAGGCGTGGCCGTCGTGTTTATTATCATCTTCAAAAAAAGTTGTGCCAGTGCCTCTCTAGGCAGTTACACCAGCGATCCACATCAACGCCGTTAGGATGTTGGACATGTACTTATCGTTATCGGTAAGTAAAACTTTTGTAAATGGTGCACAATTATACAAAATTGGCGACCACTTATTGCAACAGTGCGATCCCGCGAGTGTATTTCCCGTTGATAGAAAAACTGCGACTTCGAGTTTTACCACCACCTCTGGGAAGACGATGTCGTGCAAGATGAAGAGCACGAGGTGCAAAGAACGCAGCAGCGACATTGGTCCAACGCGTACCGCTTGGAAACGCGGTTTGCGGACGCGTCAGGACGAACCACAGATGAGTCAGAGTCGATCTCTAGTACTACAAGAACAATTTCGTCCCCAGACGTCGTGATTGCGTCCGACTGTCTATATTTCCCGTCCCAAGAGGAGCCGCTTGCCGCCGTGCTGAAGAAACGGCTGACCAAACCGGGCGGCATTGCCTTCCTGCTCGTGCAGGAGCGCAGCAATGGCGGGTTTCAGGTGCAGAGGCTGAAGCAGCTGCTGACCAGCCCGGTCGTGCAGCGGCCGTCCTCTGGTGCAGACCCGACCAAGCTACAGCACAAGAATACGACCACGGCTGCGATCAGGAGCGACGAAGACCAGTGCTGTTTCGAGATCCTCGAGCACACGACTTGGAAGGAGTTGATTGCAAAGAACAAACATCAGGAAGATCCGCTTACGAGCCTGGGTCCTCAAGCCAATGTCCATCTTCTCGCAGCGACCGGGCACGAGGTCGAGTCGCATATTCTCAAAGTTTTGAGAAAGTAAAGTAAAACACTACACAATTAGATCGCTCGAGCCTTAGCAACTCCTGCGTGTTGTGCCACTACCGTATTGATCAAATAGAAAAATTTGGATTTTTACTTTAGTTTTAGTTTTGCAGTCTCGTCGTGCGTTAGTGACTCTGACATTGTTCTCCTCTTCATACGTCAGAATTAATTTCAATTTTATCCGAATGAAGCTGTCTTTGTGTTTCACTCAAGCAGGGGTTCCAAGATAATTTTATCATGTAGAAGTAGATTTGTAGGCTCTCTCTACTTTTCGTCCTCTCACTCCTCGCACAGGCGCTACATTCAGGCCTGTTGCAGTGTCAGTACGACCTCATGGAGGAGCTGCTCGTTTGACGCGGTTGTTGTTCTGAACTAGAGATGAGGCCGATGGGCCACTTCCTCGAAACTACATCTATGTATAGCGAGATGAGGTTGAAGCACAAGCACTACAGAGAGACAGCTATACAGCATTTATTATGATCATTCGGTAATTTTGTCAAATTTTTTTTTGAACTGCAACAATTGGAGATGAAATTCTTGGCTGGTCGCATCTGGACACACAGGTCAAAGAAACAAGGAGGTCGGTCTTAGAGATGAGAAGTACGAGCAGGACAAGAAAAGCTTGAATTACCTCGGTTCGTACAAGAACTTTTCTGAAATCGCGACAAAAACATGTACAGTCTCGGATATCGCTATCGACGTACTGGTGAGAAGATATAAAAACTTACACGCACGTACACCCTAGCGAAGACCAGAAGAGCGCAATTTTTTCGTCCACCGTCGAAGATGAGCGAGATATAGTACTCTTTCAATACGTGCAGCATGAATATGCCGTAGTATTATTCGACACAGCACAGGTCACGTCCAGGCCTACCTCGTCCTCATTCATTCTCATGATTTTTCTGTAACGTTCTAGTGCTACTAGAGAAGTATTTCTATTTGATTGTTTCTTTCATGCAATCACAGCAGCAGCCCCGTAGTCCCCCATAGTTCAAAGCATATCTACCCCCGTAGAAGACTAATATTTTGCAGGTGCTACTTCAGTTTTTGTTTGTTTGCTTGATTGAGCAGAGTTTGAGTGACATAATTCATCTTCGGTGCTTGCATGTATTGTTCTTGTTTTTCTTGAGCGATAAGTGTAGGACTTGATCTTGAGCTACGCATCCATCCTTTAATAAAGTAAAGCTTTCACGTATCATCACAAATCACATTTGAAGAACAAAAATAGTAGGGCCGTTAGCAGAAGTCGTGCTATTAGAGCTGATCTTGTTGTCCTTTTCCAAGAAAAGTAAGAGTAGAAACCTAGTAAAGCAGAACATCAAGAGCCAGATCAACAAATCAACATGTCAACGGTTCTCGAGCGTAAGATGCGGATCCCTCCGCACCGGCAGCGCGGCTACCAGCCCCCAACTCTCGCGGAGGACGTGACCATCCCGAAGCACAGGACAGAGCTGAAGTTCAACCCGAAGCGGGATTTTAACACGCAGTTTGCGAACGCGCGGGAGAAGGAGCAGATCGGGCTCTGGCTGAAGCCGCAGGACGAATTCCGCCTGACGATGGACAAAGTGGAAGAGTATTTCGTTCACAAAATTGTGCATGAAAATTACCAACTCGAAAAAACCAGCGTGTGCGGCCCGCAGATCTGCCAGACCAAGCCGGTGGAGAGCAAGTGGACCGACAGCACCAAGCTGTACGTCAAGACCGCGGGTTACACCGGCGACTTCCGGAATCCCAAGTCGCAGCAGGGCTTTGGCAGGAGTCCCTACGGCGGGTTTTACACCAATTTCAAGTGAAGAACAGGAGGTGAAGCAGCTGTAGAGCAGAAGATTGTGCAGGACTACATGTCGTGAAAGGACCAGGACCTGGAGCAGAACAAGAACCATACCGACACGACCAAGCGTGAGCTTCAGTATTTCCTGCGGTTCCGGTTTCAAGTTCAACATCATCCTTCCAGTCCTGCTGCGGTACAACGGGTATCTTCGTAATATCTTCATCTTCAAAAATCACATCATCTGCCAGGGGTTTTTCTTCAATTTCCGTCCGGTTTCTGTAAATCCTTCATCCAGGAGCACGACGTAAAAGTGTCAGCACATGATCAACACGACGTAATTTCCTTCGACATCACTAGAGCTGAAGCATGGAGTTGCATTTTATTCGGAGTTGTCACGATCACGATTGTTTTCTTCCGAAGTGGTCACCAGAGCATGATGATGATGCAGCATGATGTTAAAGCCGACCAACTACATTCATCGAGCAGTTGTAGCTACACGAGCTTGCACGACACGAGCAGAAGTACTTCATGGAGCTTGCAGCACCCACAGTTCTAACAAGTAGTATCTGGGAAAAGTCCTCTGTATACGAAAATTCGCGAACTTCTTTTTCATCAAGGCCGCTGCGGAGACGAGCACACCACTTTCATCGACGAGAACTTCAACTTGCAGTTCTTCCAGCGGCATATTGCAGATTCACGAGCTTCGCACAATTAGATCAATCTACTTCATCTTCTTTTCGCATTCAACACAAAAAATAAACGACCTCTTCATCTCCAGACGCTTGTCATAATCACATCTTCATCTTTCTGCAGTCATTTACACCAGTACAACATACTTAGTTTTTCCTTCCGCACGAACTGAGTTTGTATTTCTGCGTTGCTTTGCAAGTAAGTGAGTAATTTCTTCCTACCGCCCCTGCCGCGACAACATCAAAACTATGGCCTGCGAATGTCCGCTCTCGTCAGTGATCTTTGCGGGTTTATTCAGTTGCCATGCGGACGATTGTCGTTCCCATCTTCCATTTTCGTCCCGCCATTCCTCGCATGATCATTCGCATTGATATTAAAAATTGTTGACCCTTTATTCCGCATGCCAACTGACCGCAAAGCACTGATCTCACGGTCCGTGTCGTCTTGCCTTCCATAAGCGTCACCGCAAACTGTGGACTGGCAGTCATGATCCTGTATCTGGGCTTGTGCTAGTACGTTCTGCTGTGCCGGCTCTCGATCCAGTGAGGACGTGACGTGTGGCGGACGAACCACTCCACCCGTTACGAGCCGCGCTCCTGAAAACCATTCCGAGCCAGCACCGGCTGCCCCCTGCACGCAGAATATCTACTATGATCAAAGTCTAAATCATCATCTTCATCATCTTCACTATCGCCTATGCATAAGGTACTTGGAATATGGTCTATCATTGAGTCAATTAGTTTGCAATGCCAGGATTTGCTATGCATTCGTGGACGACCTCGCGCAGCTTGGGCTTTGTTCGGCATAACAAATCGTAGGCATTTCAAATTGATTTGTCGTGATATGTACGAATATTCTTTTGCCTTCGATATACTTCCCACAACTATATCTTCAGCGGCAAAATTTTTTGCCCGTCTCGAAGATCACATTTGCTTGCAACTACCTACAACATCTATACGATTACGAATCACCATTCCACCGGAGGACTTTTTGCAGTATGGATTTTAACTTTCGTGTCGTCGGGCTGCGCAAGAAGGTTTTACGAGTCCGGTCATGTCAGTGTCAGTCTATGAGTGAGCAGTAGGATGGTCGGTAAGAGAGAGAAATATCATGCCGGCCTTCTTGCGCAGCGTCTGGCGGTGTTGGGGTTAAAACGCATATGCAAAACCAGGAACGCAACAATTGCAGCTCCACTTACCGCCACATCGTCGTCGAGGATTACTACACATCGACATCATACAAGAGAATTTCTACATCGCAATAAAATCAGAAAATTGCAGAGAAAAACTATGGGGATCATCCACAACTACCAGATAAATTCGCATCATCTAGTTTCAGTTCGCTTCAATATTAGTCATCGTGTATTAGTATTTTATTTGCAGTCTACGCGCCTTCAACTACATCGTCACCTAGCTCAACCTGTTTGCTCGGTGGGACGCGAGGATCCGTTGCCACGACGAGCCAAACCGCTTGGACGAGTATTACAATCAAAAATGCCCCCTCCCCATATCAAAACGGAAATCTGTGATGCAGATTCGTGGTCACAGATCAGCTTTGTGATGCTAGAAGGCAAAAGATGCGGACTGTAGTGCTGTCTAGCGTGGGAAAGCCTTGCAGCTCCAGGATGACAGGAGGCAACTGGAAGTGGGAAACAGCATGACGGATTACCTGCAATTTAGGCCGAAGCTTCGCCTCTTGGCCTTCTAGCAATACAAGTTGATTTGTGTACTCAAATGCAGCATCACAAATTCGTGCATCTTCCGTTTCCGATATGAGGTGGGGGCTTTTTTCACTTTGATAACGAGCAGAGTGCAGCTAGTACCGCGGCCGCGTGGGCGATGCAAAAATGCGCGCAACTATCACACCAAAAAGTGTTAACGTTAACGGAATTTGGCATGCAGAAATGCACGAGAAATGATGCCCAAATTTGTATTGCATAGCATGCATGATAGCGGCAATTTCTCATGCATGACAGCAATGCCTCAAAACCGTTAACGTTAACACTTTTTTGCTTGATAGCAACCTTTCGCTGCTGCACCGTCACACGTTGGTAGGCACCTCCTATGTGGCTCGGAACCGCCACCTGGAACCACGATGGCCGTTCCGTAGGTGGCTTGGAAATAACCGTAGGAGTAGCGTGATGTGGAATAAAAACGGAAGATCCGAGCTAATCGTAAAAGAACGAGTGAACAAGGGCTGCACAACTGTTAGAAACGAGCTCGAGCTGCGATCAGAGAACGAAGTAGTCGTGCTGGAACAACAAGATCAGTTTCCTGTAGACCGCGTGCAACAACGTTAAAGTCGAAACCGCGTGTAGAACGGAAATCGTCTGTAGCGTGCCTAGTACTACCAGTATGTCGTGTGGCTTGCGTGCTGCGTGAACTACAACTACTGCCCGTGCCTGCTGTAGCATAACCGCGTCCGCGACTACAAGAGGACGAGCTTCTATTCATCAATGAGAATGAACACCATGAGCCGCTTGCACCATCTCCACCATCTTCAACTTTTTTTTTCGATGAACCATACCAACTACTTTCGGACCACAAAATTATCAACTATCGGACTACATCTTCAACGAGGAAGCAAGTCTTGGATGCATCCATTTGGTCGTGCTGACGGACGACGGAGGGCGGACGTGCTTGATTACGACTAGGCTGGACCTCGAACTTTTTTTCAACTACGTGTAAAGGCACCCAGCATCGTGCGTACAACTAATAGATACACTGTAGTTGCGACAAATGATCATGATGACGGACGCGAATGATTATCATCGATTGACGAGCTTCATGCATCATAATCATGTTATTCATTTCGTGTTGTACACAAGAACTTCTTCCGGCTGTCGTGTGAGAAAAAATACTACGAGACCTGCAACCTTTTTGCTTTCCGCGGACGAGGAAGGAGCGGCAGCCATACCCAGGAGCCCGAGTACTACACCGACAGAAAGACCATGTGAGGGGACCAGGACCTCCAGGGACGGATTGACCAGGACCCGGCGGACAACGACAAGGAGCTTGCAGGACGATGTGCGCGAAGAAATCGACCCGGAGCTGGAGGAGCACATGAATCGGGTTGGACAATACCACGGACGACGGACTCGCTGGAACGTGGACCTACGGACCGAGAACTTGTTTCTTGCGAGAAACGGCGGCGGGCGGTGGAGAGGGAGACCTCCATACGGATGGAGTATTATCATGGGACCCGGCGGACGAACGAACGGTGGAATTAGGAGACGGATGGATTACGGGCGGTGGATTTTTTGGAAGGCACGAGTACTACGGAAGCCGCATGGAACAACATACCGACGAATGGACGACCCGGACACGGTGGATTTGGAAAATTATTCTGGGACAGAGAACCGCGCACACGAAGACGAACGCGACTTGCACCGTATTTCATCATCTTCAGACACGCTCTGGATGATTGCATGAATACGAAGAGTTTTCAAATAAACTTTTTTGAAGAAACAACGCATGATAAGGTTCAAATGGATTACTGCATTCACTGCGCATGCTGATGCAAGAAAATCCGAATAAAGAGCAAGCAGAAGCCTCCTGGTACAACTTCGTCCTCGCTGGAGGTGTTGACTGTCCGGAGCAGCTTGTCTCTGCTGTAAAAAACTCTTCACCACAGAGTCAACACAGCTAGTTCACAAGAACTTCTACGGCGACGCGCGACTTGTTGCTCGGCAACGGTGGAATCGGACCACTCCTGGCAGCAGATGCTGATGGACCGCCGGTTGCGAGGTGTGCTGACTGCCGTCGTCGAGATGGTAGTGCTGGCTAACTGGCTGACGAGGAGCTGGAAACGCTTTGAATCACCCGGCGTTGCGTTGGAGCATCAAGATTCTGGCCACTGTGGTCGCCTGCTGCAACAGGAACTTGTCTACAACTACGAGGAAGTCAACGGTTGCAACGCGGAGTTGTTCTACGACTAGGACTACTTACCTCGGATGAAAATCCACTTCACGACATGCCGTTTGTTGGTACAGAAGTTTTACTACACTCCGAAAACAAGGAGTTCGTGGATACATGCACTGCTGCATCAAAGTAAGCAGCTACTGTCAACAGGATGCATTGGAACAAATTGCTGTTGCCAAATCGACAACCTTCCACAGCGTTCGAGACCACCAGAGTTTGATCGGATTCGATTCGTCGCACCAGGATCTGACGCAGTTTCAACATCACAGGACAACGCACCAGAGCTAGAACGTGGGAACGACGACGTCGGACGAGGACCAGTATGAGCACGACGTGAGGTGGACTGGAAGCCCTAGCGATTCCTGCAAGTGGACGGACCACCAGGCGCGCTTCCCCCTGCAGATCGTGGACGACAACATGCAATCGAGAAATCCTTGTTGGACTACGGCTTGTTAAACAAGCAGGAGCTGCAGCGCACCACGTGCACCACACGCACGGCGAGTCCAGCAGATTTCATCGGCGTACCTCGAACGAGCCACGGCGTATTTTCCTGCTGTTGTCAGCATCATCCAAACCACCTACACAAATCTGAATCAGATCTTCATTTCGACCACCAGCCGGGCGGACCACCACTACGCGGCCACAGGATCGATCATCTTCACGCTTCACTCAGTTGCGTTCTTTCTTTCCCCGATTCTAGATGAAGTGGTCAACATCTTCTTGTCATTCGAAGACTTCGGTTCTTCAGTTCATCTTATCGGATGTAGCAGCGGTCGCATAATTTCGACCTGAACTACTACACGCATCATCTCTACTACTGTCGAGAAGTTGTGGTACAGCGGTATCGGAACTACAGCAAGCTCCCGCGTTGTACACAGCACAAGCAGACAGCTAGCATTGCGAGAAGTGGCACTCGTACTCTGGTCATCACGATCTACTACAGTGCGGCCTCTGATCGAAGTCGATCGAGCAGCAAATCGCTCTACTTGAGGTGGTCAACCTCTCGAAAGGATCGGACTCTCATCTGCAGCATCGAAAGGATCGGAAAACGAGCAAAAGGTCGGCCAGCAAATCGATCTGCGAGCTTCTATGCCTTTCTATGGCTGAACATGTGAATCAAGTGCAGGGCAGCCGACGCAGTCGTGCGAGTGGTGGTCGCGAGTCAGCCTAGACGTGGCCACTCGAATGGTGTGCCCTCTCGAGGCTGACCAGTCCACCGCTACAGATCAAGGGGAGATGAAGTTGTAATCACTATACGAGCAAGAAATATCCCACACCTGCTACAGAACCTTCATGCATTCTTCAGCATAAGAACACTCGCGGCTTAGGGGGCGTGGGCGCGGTTTCTCGATTCTATATTGGGTTGATAAGTTTTTACGGTTTCCGCTTTTGGTTGATGTTCCCCTTCTCCTTTCCGGGTTGGACGATCATCGACTGAAGGATGTTACTGTTTAAGATTTTTCGACTTGACTTTGGATCTTTTTACTGCGTTCCCAGCACCGCTTTCCTCCCGCTCGAGTACCTAACTATAGCCGGTTTTTTGCGTACACCAGTCTCTAGTTCGCGGTTTTTTTACCTGTGTTTGCGGTTTTCGTCATCTGTCAGACTGCTGTATCTTCAGTATCATCTACGAGCAGCCCATTGCGGGGTTTCAACGAAACGACTGAACCTACCACTTCGACTTCTACACACCGAGCAGTTGTCCTCTTCACAGTGAAGATCACTGTTGACGCTGTACATCTACTACCAAGCTGTTGTATAATCTACTTGGACTTCTACTACACCACCACGATTGAAGTTTCGCTCTCGACGAAGAAAAACCGACATCATACCTTCGCACCGATAGAAGTGATTCACTTTGAACACCACCCACGCCTCAGCTACTACACACCCCAGAGGTGGCGCAGCACCAGGAGCTGCTGCCCGTATGTGCTACAGAACTACACTTAGTCGCAGTTGTGATGAGGCGCTGCTACTGATCATCAGTGAAACTACTGAAACGAAAGCGAGCTGCTAGAAGTACACGACGCGCGCACATCAAAATTACTTAGTGAACTACCTCTACCACGCGACGTGAAGAGCGCGACGATGAAACCGGGTAGCGCGTACTAGACAGAAAGAATTGCCTTCGCTTCTGACACCGAGTTTTTTTTTCCACCCCGCTAGTACTATCGGAGGCGACAGACCTGCGAGCGTCTTTCAGATTGGCGCAGTGGGCCGCGTTGCAAAAACAACTTCAACTTCTGCTTCTAGGGGCACGACAAGATTAAAATCGCAGTTTTTTTACGACCATCCTCACCACGAACAAACAGCCGGTAATGTAAAAGCGCGGCTTCTACTTTTTCATCTCCAGCGAACTTTTACGCACGAGCTGCACTGTCGGGTCGCCATAAGGTCCTGTAGACCTCCAAGTTTGTCACTAGTTTCCGACGGGGCCTTCGCCTGCGCGCCGCCGTGCGATCGCCGTCCAGTGCGTTACTTCTCCACGACGACGACGACGTCGCAACTTTTTTTGGTGCTGAGTTTTTTCCAGTTCCTCTGCCGATACAAGTAGGACGGGGGAAAACCTCTACGAGAAACGAAGTCGTGTGGATTTCGGTGGCAGCGCAGTTCTGTTTTTCTGAAAGCCCGTTGACCTCCACTTGTTGTACTTTATTGACAAGAACTTTCTCGTCCTGGTGCACGCCGCCGTCCGCATGCTTTTCGTGCAGTGGAGGCGGTAGAGGTACAAAAGTCAATAAAATCGGCGACTTTTTTGAACGATTTTTTTCGCAACTTTGACTTCTTTTTCCATCATCATGATTTTTGGAAGCTGCGAAGGTTCTTCATGATAGATGATTTTTTACATCTGCTCTACTGTGAAAAAAACAAAATAAACGAAACCACGGGGCAACTTCTTCACTTCCGGACTCCCCGGCCGCTTTATTTTTTACTCTCCGCCCTGCGCGTGGTTCCCATCGGGGCAGAGCAGCACCAGGTGGATTGCCTTCATCCCTCGCGCCAGGGGACGGCAGGGACGATGACTTTCTTCTGCCACTGTCGCAGCCGCGTCTACGGGGACGGTTCCGCTGCGGCTTTTTGGGCTACGACAGCCACCGCTCGTCGCGGAATACAGCGAGCTGCCGTTGGACCTAAAAATACTTGGTCGCGACCCTCCTGCTCCCATGCTCCCCGGGCAGCGTCTTTGTCCCGCTACCGCTTTTCGACCGTCTGTCTCCACATCTTCATCGACCGGAAAAAAGGGAAGCTGCCGTCAGGGCCGCGCTGCTCTTGTTGCACAACTTTCTGCTTTTTTCGATCTCGGCCGAAAGTGCCGCCGTCGCCAGGGTCCTACAACTCCCTACATCAATCACTTTCTGTTGAGCAACGATTTTGAGATCTTCGACTCATCGAGAACACGGTAGAAATGCCGGCGCGGGAGGGAAAAATCCAGCGAAACGAGAAATCGGGTCGCTATTGGCGGCCGACAACTTGTGGAAGCAACAGGGCGAATTCTTCTTCCGGCGCCAGGGTTCACTGCGCGACAGCTCCTGCCCAGACTAGTTGTACCTGTTGTGGCGACTGAGGCGCCGACCTCGCGAGCGCAAGCTGCAGGCCGCGCCTGCGGAAATCCAGAGCAGGACGCCTGCTCCCGGGCCGACTGAGCCACGAACTAGGTTGGTAGCCACGCGATCATGTCGCACAGCGCGCGTTGTGCAGCAACTTACAACCACCCGAATAAAAAAGTAGAGGCCGGCGAACGAGGCCATGCGAGGGAACTACAGCGCTCCTCCTGCACGTCGCAGACGCCAGCGCTTGCTCCAGCCCAGCACGAAGATGCAACCCCATCAACCTCCAAAATGTGAACGTGCGAAACTTCAGCGAGAAGGAGCTGCAAGCACGATGAATTATTCCATCATGTGGACTTTCTGTACTACTAGAAGTGGTGGACAACTATTGAAGAAGTCAGAACTCTGCACGTCGAAGGAACTCAGTGTCAGTTAAAGCTCGAACAACGAAGACGAAAACCGCGGACCGCACAGATCACAACAGTTTATTCGAGTAGTTCTTATGTATCTTCCACTCCGCATCGGCATCCTCCAACTCTGGACGAAGTCTACTGCGGTGGGAGTTGCAGGAGCTCTTTACAGCAGCTACATGAGTTTTTTTTTCGCGTCGTCGACGACGACCACCGCGCGGGGCCAGCAGGAGTCATCAGCGCGTGTCGTGTTGATCGCTCCAGGACAACCACATCCCGGACAACTGCGACCACGTGTCGTCCGACTGTCTACCTAATTAGCAGTTTTTCGATCACGAGTTGACTCTGATCACAACCACTTGTTTCTGAACAAGGAGCAATTGTTCCGACATTGCTGCCTTTTGCCACTTTTGCCAGCCTGATTTCATTGGCGCAGCCATTGGCCACGATTTCGCAATCATCACGCTGGTGCAACAGGAAGGAGGTGTAGCAAGTTTAGACTATCTTCAGCGGGTGACTTTGACTGCTCGAGGTGTACAACATCAAGAACAAACGGGGTTTTGCTAGTACAAGTAAATCTACTGCTACTTCATCTACATCCACCTGGGATTTCGGAAAATCTCACGACGGGGACCACGGGGAACAAGGGTGACCAACACCGCGAAAATTCTCACTCAGTGATCCACATGCTGGTGCGCATGCTCAGCCTCTGAAACTGCTCCACTCGCCGCCGGCTGGCCGCGCATTTCTTCGGGCACCTACTACTGGGGCCGTCGCCAAAGCTACTAGTACGACAGCCACTGCTGCCGCCGGGACCGGGGTAGTAGTCCGCTCGCGCCGCAACCGAGTGGTGCGCATCGTGGTCAGGCGCTTCTAGCACCGCCGTCGCCAGCACAGGTGTGCCGCGCCGGGTAGCACGAGTTGGGAACGGCTCCCGTTGCAGAGTTGCCACCTACGACCTGTCGAAAGGGCGTCGCTCCACCCGTGCTGGCGCGCCTCGGACTTGCGCTCGCCCCATGCTGCTGCTGCTGCTGTTACAACACGCCTGCTGTCGACCCAGACTCGCTATTCGAAGATCAGCAAGGGGCGAAGATAAATTCAGTAAAAATGTTTGCGAAGAAATCCGATACCGCTGCTACAGATGATGTTGTCAAAAAAGGTAGAAGAAAATGAATAAGAACTCTGCAAGTAAATAATAACTCGACCAACTCGAACTCCAATTTCCTTGCCGCTTGCCGTTCCGCAACGTCCTGGTCGTGGACCAGCCGCTGCTCCTCGACGACTACACTCATACTCGCCACGAGTTCGGTCGTCATCGCAATCGCCACGAGGAAGTGTTACTGATCGAGGAAACAGCTACAGTCGGGCCGCGGATACTACCGGAATTCATTCCTCCATCTACTGTTCTTCGTCATGTACATGTTGCCACAAGTGGTCCTCCGAGCTCCTCCTCCTGCTCCTCCTGTTGTGGCGAATTATTTTTTCCGGTTCTACAAGCGCATTGTCTACTTCCACATCTGAAGAACACCACCGCGGCTTTGCTGGACCGGGACGGCGCGAGCTGCTTTTGCCGGGTGACAGTAATGAATATTTTTGCAACTATGTTGTTGGATTCTGAACTTCTTTGTGCTGACAGCGGGCATGTTGATGACGATGGACTACACTCTTGGATGTTACCTTTGTGCTTGTGCATGAAGATGTTGACTAAAGAGATGTCGTGGACTTGAATTTCCCACATCGAGTAATAGATGAAAAGAAAAGTCAGAACGACGTAAGGTAAATGGGAAAATCTTAGAACTAGAAATACATAGTCGTGTTAGATTAGAAATAGAGCTATGAAGAAGTACATAGAAAAATTTAATGTAAAGAAAAGGACATCGCTAGGGGACTGTTCAGAAATTTCTACTTTTTTTCGACGCGCCGCGTTGCAGCAGCTCTGTAGCGATTTTCGCACCACTCGTACTAGTATAACTCATTCTCGTTTTACGCAGATGCGCGCACATTGCCCTCGTCTTCTTGGGCCCCTTTTTTCGGTTATCGCTGAGCAATGCTACTCTCGTACTAGCGCCAGCATTTTTTGCGAAGACCTGTAGAAGTAGCGCCGCTCTTTCGTTGGTGGTGCGTAGGCATCGTATCCTCCTCGTAAGTCGTGCCACCATGATGATCTTTTTAAGTAGCTCGAAGATGGCCCCGCCGCCGCCGCCGCCGCGAAAGGACAAAGTGCGATCCTATCGAGCACTCTTAGAGTGCAGGATGATCACCAGCTTTTTTTCTTGCAATTATGAGCGTGCTGTGAATAATAAGTACACTGATTACGGCGAGCATCAACATGCACTGGAAAAACAGAGGCATCTTTCTTGCCATGAGCTTTCATGTATTAAGAAAGTGCGCGAGATGCAGAGTAGATGTGTAGAGTTGTCGAAAAAAGAGGTTGTAAGGAACTAGCTCAGAGGACAGCCATATGAGATAGAAGAGATCGTATGCTGAGCTTCTTCTTTGTCTAGAAACTAGTTGTATTCACCGCCACCTCTCGCACTTTCTGTGGTGTACATAGTTGCAAAACGGGGTAGGCTTTCTCGGATGACGAGATGTTTAATGTTGCACTCGCACATCGTGGCGGGCAATATTTCAACCCTGAGCACAAGCTCGTCGTATCGAAAGTTTGTTTTTTCTGTGTGTAAATGTAGTTGTCGGCCGGGGCTCTTTTTTTTCCTCAGAAGTCTTGAAAAAGTTCCTACCATTCGAGGAGAAAAACTCCAAAATTGTAGGAAAAAAATAATTCTTGATGTGCCTTTGGTAAAGTACGAACTAGAACTAGGGGTCGAAAGTTTCTCGGTTTACTGACAGACAACAAGAAGGAGCATGAAACTGCTGTAAGAACTGAATCAGCATACCGTCATAACACGTACCGACCAACAACTACACCGGCAACAGTAATTTTTCCAAACTTTTGCCCCGTCCTACTTCGGCTTGTTTTACGTGGTTCACCTCCATCCAGCCTCAAAACAAATTATGGCGACACAAAAAATTTCGCACACGGCTTGTTAAGAAACCGCACTTTTTCGCTAGTGCTCATTTTTCAGCCTCGCAATCATGATCGTAGCTGCTACTTGTTTTCTCACGAGATGCAGTAAAATTAAAGCTGTACCGGCTGCGGCTGCGAGAGCCTCGGCTGGTCGGTAATAAGACGGCAGCGAAGAAGATGAAGAGTTGAATGTCACGCCTGAAGATGTTGATGATGCCTCCTGCTCCACTAGTTGATGACGACAGCATTAGAGATTTGCACCTACAGTACTTCTACAGCGAAATTTTTTTGGCCGTCGCAGCTCTCCTGCGCACCAGTTTACGACAAGCATCTAAGAAGTAAATCGGCGAAAGCAGTCGGAAACAGCAGGTGAAGATGCTGCGGCGCGGCCATCCAACTACTATCTCCATTCCTTGAAAAAATAAACCAAAAATCGTGAAAATAGCAGGAGGATTTGACGCAGGTCATTGACTGTCTCGAATTTTGCTGCGGGCAACATCTTCTATTGCAAGGAAGTAGTGAAACTGCACAAGTCCAGTGGTACAACAAACTTTGATGGTTCATCTTGCTAAAAGTGCTATTTTCACGGACGATTTTTAAAAGATAGAAAGGTTTTTTCTTTTTTCAACCCCTTCCTGTCCGAAATGGGGGGCCCATAAACGGCTGATAAAGTGGACAAGAAATTTGGTTTTATCAAAAATTGACTATGGTTAAAGGTAAGGGGATATTGTGAACTATAGGACAACCTCCGGTTGGACCGAACCCAAGAACTACGAGCTAGCGGCTTTAGTATTTGTCACCAGCTAAATGGCTTGAATCGGATCTAGCCCGACATTTAGTGGTCAAATATTATGGACCGAACGAAGCAGTGTGCGGCGTGTAAATTCGAAGGGTAAACTTGTGATGTCTGGTTGATACAACAATTCCGCGGTTGAGTAGCCAACGATCGTGTCGGAATACCTACGATTTGCGATTTCGAATTTAAAAAAAGCAACTGCAAAGTAAAACTTGAAGAACACTCGCGGCTTAGGGGCAGTGGCGGTGATCGGACCGGAACTTTTTGAGAAATTATTCTCTTTTTATTCTGGTCTTTTCGCTTTGCCAGCACCTGTTACCTCCCGCTTGAGTACCCTCTTTCCTGATCCTGAACTTCAACTTCTTCGATGGGAGAAATAGTAGAAAAACTGACGCTTGTATAATTATCAGATGACGAATGGAATGCGAACAGTTTTGTTAGTAGAACCTGAAGTCACAACGACAACTTGACACGATAATTTTACGCGGTAGGACAAGAAACTTCTTTGTGAAGAAAAACCAATAAAAGGCGGTTGCGGTAAATAAAGTAAAAGGGTGAAGTAAGGTGCTTAGGGACGTACTCATTCCGAATCATTCCTGGTCTGCTTGGCGGGAAAGCCACCATCTTGCTTCTCCGACAAGAAAAATTCATCGCGGATTGCGCCTCATCAGCTACGGAGCATCGGCGTTTGCTTTTATTAACTTTTTCCTTTTGATGTTTTTCATTTTTTTAGCCATGACAGCCATTTCATTAAAATGCGCCCGGAGTAAGAACTATTGTCATTGGTATTTCGCGCCTTTTTGGTGTGTGATTTATTTTTTAGTATTGAATTATTTGCAAAGAAGAAGAACCGAGTTCCAAAGATTAAAGTAAAAATTCTATGCTTTGCTTTGCCGGGCAGATCGTGGCGCGTCAAAAATTCGAGTGGGGGTGTTTTTGCCTGCCACCGTGAATGCAGGCTTCCAGCTACGAAGAACGAAACATATTGGCGGCCGAAGTGGTCCACATCTACAACTTTCTCTCGGAGGCAGAAGTACCGCGCATCTCCATGGCGGTGCGTTTGTTTTTTTCTATGAATGTTATCCTTTTTTCTATTTTGCTCTACTACAACTTCAACTGCTTAGTAGAAGCACAATCATTGCAAAACTTTTTTTCAAAATGAATCTTCGCTGTTTTTCTTTTTTCATCTCTCGAAAATTCAAAAATGATGCACGAGAGCTCGCTTGCCATGCGAACGGGCAGAGGTACTCATTGCACGACAACTAGTAGAAGCAATACGCGTCCGCCCGTGACAATGCCGCGACCGCACCAGTGCTCATGTAAATTCCAAAGCCGGGGGCTTTTTGAAGATAGGACTAAACTAAAGATTAATCGAGGCAGCCTCGCCGGGCATAAAAGTAGACGACGCACCAGTCAAGCAGGACTACGACTATGGTACCCTTATTGAGTAGATCTAGATCTTGAATTTATATGCATGTTGACAATCAGCATCATTATACAAATCAAATCTCCTGTGTACGTAATCACGAGCCCGAAAGTTTCTGATTTTGATTTATTCGCAGATTTCTGATTCGAAAACACTTCCTTTCCTTGTTTTCCTGTCCCTATTTTCTTGTCTATCTTTTCTCTGGGTTCTTTGATTTTGGGTCCACCTCGCGAGGGATTTTAGGACTAGTTTTAGGTGGAATTAGGTGGTAGCGCTTCTTCGGAGAAAAAACGGTCGCAGGACGACGAGTTGTACGCCTTGTTGTCGGAAGTTGGGAACACCCTGCCCTCCTGCCAAATGACGCCGAAGCGTGGCGAACATCGAAGGAAACTTTCGGCATGGAAGCGGATTTCTGAAGGTAAGGATACGGGTATTTTTTTATCGTAAATAGCCCTTGGGCTTATTGTTACTTAATTGTTCTTTGCCTCATTTATTTTTCGATGCAACCATGTTGGTGCTGCAATTCTATGCCGAAGTGTTACTCAAAGCCTCCTCGAAAATCTTTCGCTTCTTCATCTCCAGCACACCAATTTAGTTCGTGGTCTTCCATCGAACTAAAAAACGCTATAATCTTTTGACGAACCGCCCCAAAACAGCCCGTGACCGTGACCGATCGCGCGTGGGACAGTACACCGTTGCGGCAAGAACCTCGCGCAGTGTGAGGACTCCTTTCGCGTCGCTGGATGATCGACCCCGAGCTGGCGGAGAGCGCGTTCGAGACAAGATACAGCGACGGAAATGGTGAACGCTGGTGGTTCATTTCAGCAGTCCTTCCAGCGGGGTTGCCCAAGCTGGCGGACTACAAGAACCCGGATTTTCAAGCAGTAGACGGAGCGCGACGCGATAGACGACGACGAGGAACCGGAGCACGACCAGGACCAGCGGGGCAGCGTCGCGCAGACGATCGCGATCGAACACGTCGCAGGTTCGCAGAAGACCCAAGCGGCGACCGGACGAGGAACTACATTTGGAAACATCGTGAGACTTGACCTGATGGAGCGACAACTTGTGCTGACCAAAACAAGTAAACACTTATTTTCGTTTCAAATTCAATTTCTCTCGAAAGGATTTTTGCTTCTGCATTCAGCTTCACACGCTTTTTCCAACTCGAAGCAAATAAATCATTGCAAAAAATGTAGGCATGAATAAAAAAAAAGTATGAAAATTAAGAAGAGAGGCACAACACCAGCTGCCTTGAGCTGGTTACGCACGACCTGTACGTAAGGCGTAAAAGCTCCTTTGAGTATGTTCGCAGCTACTATGTTGAAGCTCTACTGCCCCATCCTGTATTTCCATTGATTCCGTACCATGACAAAGAAAGGAAAGGGCGAAATCAAATTTATGTTGATAATGGCGCTTCCGACTTCGGTTTCAGTGCGGTCTTTGTTATCCTTATCGTGGTTCGCGTCGTTTTTGTGCGTGCACCGGAACGAGATCGATAAATCGTAAAAATCGATGACGATGAGCCCTCTGCTCAGATCTTCACTCTGTGTCGCCGTGGATGGAAGTCGTCTGCAACAAGCATCAGAAAGATTGGTTGCCTCAGTTTCTCCAGCTTCGCATCTATCGTCTCTTTTTCTCAAAACCAGTCGCGTCTTCGATCTTCTCAAATTGGAAGTGTGAGTTGACATTCCGGCACCGAAGATAGTTGGTTCTTGTCTAGTAGCTATTTCTGCTTGTCGCAAGCAGCGAGGACCTGAGGTTCTTTACCTTCCTCGTAGAGACGAGAGCCTTTGATGTCGCGACGAGAGGGAGAGATGAAGTCAAAATTGTTCATTGAGCACCGAGGGACAAAACTATTATGGATGTGTCTGATGTCGATGTGCTTTTGGTTTTGCTGTAACTGCGAGCGCATTGTATATGTAATTATATTGTCGGCCTTCAACATGACTTCTAGTTCTAGTGTGTAGTTGAAGTTTCAACATCACACCAAGTGGTTCTTGTACCCCGGCCAAATTTTATCTATCTTTACATCTTCTTCCTCACCATCCACGACCATCAAAACAAACCATGCCCTGGCCGCTTCCCGCTGACCTGCGATCCTACTACGGAATCGACGAAGACAATGACATCGACAGGGAAAACACGGAGAGCGCAGCCACGCGCCGCATCGCCAAGTGGCGCCTCTACCTGGATAGTCCCACGGGGAGTCTGGCCTCGGAGGACGTTGGAGACGACGATCGTCAAGATGACCCCAAGACGGAGGAAATAAACCCACCTGCAAATAAAGCGATTGAAGATTTGTACGTCCCCGTCTCTGTGTACGAAGAGTTCCTGAAGCCACTAAAGGCTCCAGGTAGCACTGCAGACCTCCAAGGAGCGAAAGCAGAACAAGAAGCACCGACGCCCTCGTTGAACCTGCTGTCGAAAGTCAACCTCGAGGAGCTTCTTGCGACCTACGTCAAAGCCAACTACCCGCCACCACCACCCGCCAGAGGACCTGCGAACCAGTTTGCAGCTGCAGCAAAACCGCCGACGAAAGCAAAAAGTGTTTTCTCTGGAAAAAACACATCCGCAAAGGGAAAACAACCGTCGAAGGGAACTTCCGGAAAAAAGGCCGGCGCGAAGTCGTCATCGATTGTGCCGAAGATCGGGCTTAAAGTGACCAGTTTGTTTTCCAGCGGATTAGGCACAGGGAGAAGTGGCGCAAGTAGCGCTCGGTCGGGTGCTTCGGGAGTTTCCGGGGCAGCTGGTGCATCGAAGTTGCCATCTGCGAGATCCACGGCCGGGGGTGGAGTGTTTGCTCCGAAAGCGAGCGTTTCTCTAGGAGTGTCTACTGCTGCGCCGGGAGCAGCTGCACCTGTGCAAGCGAAGCTGTCTGCGAAATCAACGGCGGGCGGAGTTTCTGTGGCGAAGGCGAAAGTGGTCGTCTCTGCTGGAGGGGCGACATCTACTAAAGCCAACGCCCCCGCCGGGCCGAAAACGTTGAAGGAGGGAACGCACAGGTCCTCGCCAGTGGACCTGCAAGTGAAGAGGGACGAGCAACAAGATGACTTCCAAAAATCCTGCTCGAGCAACTTGCAGCAGGCAGGTTTTTTCCAGAGCCGACTGACGTCAACAGCAAAAACGAAAATAAAGACTATCTCGAGCGGATTTGGTTCGTGGAGAAAGCAAGCCCAAGCGCAAGGAACACAGCAAGCGCAGAGAGCACACGAAGATGAAAAGGCAGCGGCACGACGAGAGGGACGTCGGCAAATGCAGCCGAGGACGCGGACCGGAATTTCTATGGGCACAGAAGAACTTTCGGTCCCACCAGCGATTCCCGTAGACGCGGCCGCGAAGGTGCACAGCTGGAGCTGGCGCAGGAAGCTGGAGGAAAGTACTACCAAGTGTAGGGCGAAGGGACCTGCTGTGTTCAACAAGGACAGGAACTTCTTCGACTTCGCAAGAAGCTGTGATGTAGCAGGTAAGGCTGCAGGTCCTGCTGCACGCCGCCCTCCAAGTTCTCTAAGTCTGCTTTTCTTCCCGGAGAGAGCAGACGTTTCTGGGGAACAGGTACAGGATGGCAAAACAGCGCCCGCCCCTGTCGCCGGCTCTGGCCTTGGTCAGTTTCCGAAAAGAACCAGCCCGATCGCGCAAGCAGAGACCTCTAGCAGCGACGACGTTGACTTTGAAGTGGGACAGCATCTACATCAGCGAGAGCGAAATACTCATCAACCGGCGCTGATATTAGAAGAAAGTGAAACGGTAAAGGATGGTCAAACTACGAAGCGAGAAAATGAAAAAGTCCCGCCCACGAGTAATCCGTCTACGTTGGAGGCCTTCACGCACAGTCTCGTCTTGGGCCGCTCTTCGAAGGGGGAGAAACTTCACCCAGACATCGTGAACCAGCACCAGGATCACCACCAACCTCTGGACGAGGTCTACGATAGCAGCTCAGCAACGTCTTCGGGGGAAGAACTGCATCTGGATTTGGAAGTGACAGGAACACGAACAACAAGTGGCAAGTCGGCTGTTCGGGGGCAAAGGCTGGTAGAGGGGCAAAGCCGACCTCGGCTAGTACAAGAAGAAGTCTATCAGCTTGACGACCAGAAGGGCGAGAAAAGCGAGTGCGTCGTGGAAGAGGAGCCGTCGGACCGTGAGCCGCCGTTTTGGATGCGAAAGGACCACTCTGCTGGTCAAACTGATGATCGTGAAGTTGGAAGAAACGATGAAGATCATCTAGATCAAGATCTGCAGCTAGTCTCTTCTCCCGATGACCGTTCCTCGCGCGCGAGAGACGAGCAGCAATTCCCGACAGTAAAGGAGGCCATGAACGCGATTGAGTTTCGCTTGGGTCACGCGCTCAAACAGCTGGATAGGGGGAAGGACGATGCTGCTGAGCTGCAGCGTGATGACACCGGCAAAAACAAAACTGGATTAGCTGCCGAGCGTGGAGCAAAACCTTCGCAAGACGACCCAGGCCGCGCGAGTCTTGCTGCTGCGAGTAATTCGCAAGCGGGAGAAGTGCGGATCAGCAAAGGGAGCACGGCTGACAACGACACTGCGGACAAAGGACAGAAAAGGAAAAGGGCTAGAACAAGAACCACGAGAAAAACAGACGATCTTCGTGTTGACCTTGACCTCTCCTCCAGCTCCTGCGAAGATGAAGCGGAGTTTGTGGCGAAGTTGAACCAGAAGCCACTCTGGGTATCCTATGCGAAAATGATGTCGCACTCGCACAACTCCTCGTACTGATTGCAATACTTCTGCATAAGAGATTTCTCTATTTTGAGCTGCATTCGCATGGCAAATTGTATCATGTGTCGTTCACTATCACTTTCACCTAGCAAGAAAAAGCAAAGCGTCACCAGGAGTGCGATACTTTTGTATTGCATACTGGGAGCTGATGCACGATTTTGCGAACGCGCAAACCGAACCGGTCGAGATGCTGATTTCCTCTTCCTCGTCGTCCTCGGGAAAGTCATCAAAAAGCTCTGCGGCCACAAATGGAGCTGAATGTGGGAGAAAAGACGGCGGCGATGAGACTGTTCTTGAAGGTGGAGATGAAGATCAGGTTGAGAAAACGGCGACAAATAAAACTCGCAGAAGCAACAGAAGGGGACTCGGAGTCGGAGGACGAAAATACGACTACAGGAAACCCCACCCGAACTCGCCAAGACGAAATAAGAAGCGGAAAAGCGGAACGAGGGCGTCGAAGCAGCGCGGAAGCGAATTTTCCCCGCCCGGTGGTCAAAATAACACGAAAAATCGGCGCCAAAGTTATACGCATCAAGAGCTCCTATCCGCGGCCGCGAAAGTAGTGGAAGAAATTGATGTGGACGCTGATGGAAACGCGGTCAGTTGGTACGACAAAGACGGAAAATTATTGGCGCGGAAGATCTTCAACACCGAGACCGGGTCTTTGGAATGGAAAGTCGTGGCACTTCCTCCAAACGGCCGCGTGGGTCGGGATTTGGACGAGGACGTCGAGGCAATTTCGGATTATTATGGGAAAGGCGAAGCAGATTTGAGGAGCTCGACATCGTCTAGTTCCTCCACAAAATGGACGAGGAGTTCCTCTGCTTTCACAAGCGACGAAGATCTTGACGAACAGCACGAACTTCTACGGATGAATATCAGCAGCTCCTTGAATTTGCTTCGTGGTGTCGACACGAAAAAGAATAGCAGCTTGTCAGATGACCACCACCAGGAACCTCTTTCATCAATACAGATGAGAACAAGCACGACTTGGTCCACCGGAACGCACGCTCCGCCCAACACTCCTGTGAAAGAATTCTCTAGAAACACAGACTCAACTGACAACATAGCGCAGCAGCTCCGGGCGATTTCGAGAATCGGTTTGAAAGAAGAAGATAGTGATCAAGAAGTAGATCGTGGAGCAAAAAAGCCAACGACGGCCGTGGTTTCAGCCCCTGCCGTGTGGAAGCGCCAGCGGTGGCGAAGCTATTTGGAGGATGACGATACAGGAGACGGCGTCGTCGACAAAATCTTCATGAACGATCACGACGAGGAGCCAGATGATTTAGAACTACACTCCGCCAAAGTCAGGAAGTTTCTCAGGGCAAGTGTGGAGGATAGCAAAGACAAAGAGCGCGAGGCAGGTCGAGTTCCCACCCTGGCTGAGGCAAGTCTGCTCTTTCAGCAACTTTTTCAGGATGAAAAGCCGCACAGTAGAAGTCTTCAAGACGAAGTCAGCAAAGGCTACACCGGCACAACAGATGGGGTCGGTTCATTGATGAGCCGAAACCAGCTACGAAAAGGACAATTCAGGCACAAGCGTCAAGATATGCGAAGTGATCACGATAGAAAGACCGACATGCAGCTTCGGGCAGCCATTCTGGGAGTTGACAGCGATGATGACAGCAGTCTTTTACAGTTTTCCGCGCTCGAGGACTCTCCCGACCAGCAGGACTTTCGAGAATTGGAGGTGGACAGTGCAAGAGCAGATCAAGCATACCCGCACCAGGTGGGAACAACTACAAATCGTGCTGATGTTAAAAGCGATAGCGAGGACATTGTCCTGCTTGGACAAGAAGATGAGGGCAGTTCTTCTTTTGATCAAATTGTGATCAAACGCCTTAAAAACGCAACCAGGGAAAGGACTGGCGTCAAATTTGACCCACCGCAAACTACAGCAAGAAAACTGTATTACAGGGACCCCACTTTCTCTGCTCGAAGTCATGCCAGTAAAGAATCATCATCACCAGCACTAGGAACAGCCTCCCCTCAGATGCCAGGGGCAGCACCGCAGTCTTGGCTGGAAGAAGTCAATTCCTTCTTGGATTTCGACCTCGAGGTCCGCGACGGGGGCAACGCGCCGCAGGACGCGCGATTGGATGATGCAACCAAAAGCAACAGCAAAGGAGCCGGAGTAGAAAAATCTTCTTCGCCTAGTAGCACGAGGTACAACAGGCAGGTTCTACTTCAAGGACATTCCGCTAGTGGCTCATCTGTCACAACCATCACACACGACCACCAGCTCCGCTACACCCGAATCCTAGTGAACGCCGCCAGAGCAGCCCTGTTGACAGCGGGCGATGATAAAGTGAGGCTGCGCCTACAAGAAGCAGCAAAGCAGCAGCATCTACAAGGCCTACAGCAGAGCAGGGCATCAATTTGGACGTCGAGCTCCCGCTCTACTTTCGCACAGCTTTGCACCTGTTTTAGGCTACTCGACCAGGTTCTGCCCGGGCGAGGAGAGTCCTGTGACGAAGATTCTGCCTTGTTCAGCAGGGATGCTGATCGTCTTGCGCCTGTGCGTGAAGAGAATGCAGCGTGGTCGAGGAGTGGAGGGCTTATGCTGGCAACGCCGGGGAGAAAAGGAAGAGGAACATCTTCAAGACCTCCTCTACCAGTGGTTAATACCAAGCAGATCACAGCAGCACTGGAACGCGGAATAGTCGCGTGTTTGAGCAAGTTGATCTGTGAAACGGTTCGGGTCTCGGCAAATGTTGTTGCATCTTCTACTCCAGGTCCAGTATCACTACACAGCAGCTCTGTAGGCAAAGGAAGTTCATCTTTTGCCGATGAAGCAGGAGCTTCTGACACAACCAAAAGTGGTGCAACAATTTCGTTTATTGACTGGGACGCGATTTGCAACTCGGCTAATTTTTCTCTTGCCGCTTACCAATCGAAGCTACGGAGGGCACGGCGCTTCCTGAACCGGTACGCCGTTGTTTTTCTTCCGGAAAAAGCAGATCGGGATGTTGCGAAGTATGAACCGGAACAGGCGCACTTGTTCTTTCCCACGATACTTAGGGAAGAGCAGATGACTTCCGCGAATCCGATTCGCTTGCGGACTCCTTTTTTCTCGGGGGAAACTTTGGGACGTGCAGCAGCTGCAGCAGTAAGATTTCGTCAAAACCACGGCAAGCAGCAGAAGCTTCTTCGCTGGAGGGCCGTGGCGTACAATGGCCGTTTCTTGAACCAACACAGTAGATTTTCCCACACCGAAGTTGCAGATACTGTGAGCCAGAGCCCTCGCCCAAGAACAGCAGGCTCGCGTATTGTTGCAGCTGAGGAAAAAAGCAACGCCTTCACCAAGAAAATCGACGCAGCGAAAGAGGAACACAGGAGACTGGAACGCGAATTGCGCACAAAGCAAAGCGAAGTAGACCGAGAAGCCGAGAAGAAGAAGCGACGGGAAATGCTGCAGTCGGAAGTGGCTGCGAAAGCGGGCCAGAAGCGGAAGGAAGCCATGTACCGAAAATTGGAGTCGTTTCTTGCGTCGCCTGTAGACGAGGAAACAGAAGGAACTGTCGGTGCAGAGGAGGGAAATAAACTGTCAGGGAAGAACAAGAAAAGCAGCCGCTTCCTGTTTTATCCAGAAACGCGCAACATCGTCGACATCGCGCCCGAAAAAAATGGCATCGAGCTGGAAGAGGACATTCAAGGCGACGATGAAGTAGAAGATAGTGTCATCTTTATCGAGGAGCAGGAGGTCGACACGATTGAAAAAAAACAAGCTGCTTCATCTTCACCGAGCGGCAACAAAGGCGAGAACAAGTACCCCTACCCGGCCTCAATTCCGGCATCTCCCACGAAGAAAATCGGGTTTGAAAAAACTACCGGCTCAGACTCCTTCACTCTGCGTCGCCATACCTCCTACCCGCTCGGAGATCTGTTCTTGCAAGCACCCGGGATCTTCTTGAAATCGAGCGATGGGGCTCTCGACCAAGAAGATCCTCCAGCCGCAGCTGGTGATGTTCTCGATGATGTATTCGACTTGCGATTTCTTGAGGTAAAGGAGGAGGCTAGCAAGCAGCTTGGATCGCGGCTTCATGCGCCATCTACTAGAAGCCCTGCGACTGTAAAAGGCGGACACGACGGAGAGAAGAAGAACGCACACGCGCCAGGGCAGCCGATTTCAGAAAGCGAGAAAGAGGCCGTCTGTGCCGCGATGCTGTTCGTCTTAAAGCTGCTTTCCCGAGACCAAGGGTTGCTACGAGTCGAGGCGGTGTTTAGGGGTTTGGAAGACAGAGATCAACCGAAAGAGGACAAGGAGGCGACAACAGGGCGCGGGGGAGGAAGTTCTTCTGGCGCTTCCCCTGCCGGAGGCGAGGCGCACGACTCGCACCGGCGGAGGGCCACTGACTATTCGCAGCTCGCCGACTTCTTGTTTCCCTGGGCCGCGAACCGAGTTGCACCAGAGGACCACGGGCTATTGCTGTTGTTGGCCGTGCAAAAAAGTTTGGCGAGTGCACATGCAACAGGTGGTCGTGCTGTCATTGACGAAGATGACACAGAAACAAGTAGAAGGAGCAAGAAGAAGTGTGCGGTTTCCAAGAAATTTCGACGTGGTGATCACGAGCTTCCGCAGCGATCGCCGTTGTTTCAACATCACAAAAACCTCCAAAGCTTTACCTTTAACCGAGAGGGGGAACACGCGACCAGCAGTCCAGAGGGAGCGCAGCCGCAGAAGAAAACCGCGACAGCGTCGAGATCAACTACGACGCATGATGTTATAGGCCCCGCCTCCGTCCACGCAAAAATGTTGGAGCAGCGCTTGGCCGCTCTTACCGATCCGAAGCTGATAGGCGCCACTAGCAATATCGATTTGCTCTCCCTGGGTAACAACGTTTTCGGTACACGGAAGAGCCTGCAGAAGAGCGCGCTGTTTTTCAATAACAACATCTACAACAACGTTACGACATTCCCGACCTCGAATACCTCCCTCCACGGTCTTGGCTCCTTGACCGGGCTGACCAAAATGCAGCGACAATTAGGTGGATCGCTGAAGCGGGCAATCGGAATGAGTGGCAGGATGGAAAAATTTGAATTGGAGACGCGGAAGAGCAGGAGCAGCCCAATCAGGAATTTCTTACCACCTCGCAAAACAGCCGGCGCTGGCTTTCTTGACGTTGAAGACGAAAGCGATGATGCGCCCACTCGAAATCTAGACGACGAAGATGAAGACATCATTGAGCAAGCACTGCAACTGGAGGTTGACGCACCCCCTGCTCCAGACCGATCAAAACCTGACGCGCGGCCTGCGTCTACGTCTCAATTATCCAGCACAACAAGTAGCCGCAGTATCTCCTCGCTCTTCCGATCTAACATTATGAACGCCGTCTTCGCCGAGCCGCTCTATGACCACAGGTCCAACCCGGACTCGGACACGAGGCCCTCGTACGACTACAAGAAGGACGTGCTGCAGCTCTACAACCAGGCGAGGTTGAACCAAGAGCACAAACTGCTGGTCGAACAGTCCGAGTCGTTTGAGACCCTCAGCTATCAAATGTAAAAATGTCTGGGTCTGGAAGGATACAACTTGTGATGCTACTTTTGGAATCCACATAAAAACTGTATTGCATGAACAGCAAAAGAGGTGCAATTTGTGCTACGCGGAGAGGGCATTTCTCACGCAGTATGAGCATCAGAAAGCCCTCGCAAAATCTCTGATGCTAGGGCATGCATCACCGACCTCATGGGTCACGCAAAATCTGCATCAAAAACTCCTGCATTCTTCCAGACCAAGACACTTTTGCAATCCATATCAGCCGTCGGTTTCGGAAGCGGCTGACTGCAATTGGGTTGCAGGCGAAAGTATCCAGGAAAAAACACCCATCCGCATCCAATTTGTCATGCAAAGCATTAACATACATCAGATCAAATCCTGTGTTTGTCATGCAAAAAATGGATGTGGATGGGTTAGGGTTTTTTTCTGTTGATAGAAAGACGGCCCGTCCGCTTTGATTCTACCCGAAAGCTTCCGGGATCCGAGGGAGATTGTGGGAATAAAAGGTGAACAATTCGAAGGGGGATCAGGAAAACAAGGACAGGTGAAACTACACCACGCCGCCACTGCCTCTTCATCTCCACACAGGGGCCAGGCCTTCCCGCGTAGAAAAATTACGGCTGAGTATTTGCGACAGCAATTTCTTTTGAACCACTGCTTCGGCGGAAAAAAGGAGCGGCTCGGGAAGTTTTTATCCGGAGACCCCTCGGAAATTAGTTCTTTGGCAGATGATGACCGTGGTGGGCGTGGTCAAAGTGGGGCTCGACCACAAGGGGGTGGTGCAACTACTACGGGTTCGTTTTCAACAACAGACGCGATGGAGCAGAATGCGAAGAGTGAGCAATTTTACCTATCGCTGTACAAAAAGTACTCAGCTTTACGGGGGGCAGACGATTTCTTTAAGAAATCGACCGGTAAAGGTGTTGTAGCAGCTGATGATGTGAATGGCACCAGCACCACGTCGGCAAAAATCGAAGCAGACAAGCTATCGAGAGGCGGGGACGTCGAGGTGGCGAAAGAGGTGGCAGATTTCCGGCAAAAGCGGGCGGACACTGATTTCAAGAAGACGGTGGCCAAACTCGAGGCGGAGAATGTGGGGCAGGAAAATAAGAATGTGAAGGAGATCGAGGAGGAATTGCTGAAGATGCTGCGGGAACAGAAGGTGTGATCTCTTGCACATCGTCGACGTGCCGGCGCCAGCGGCCGCGAGTTATGCCCTGCGCCAGCTACAGCTCTTTCCAAGAACTTTCACTGCAGTTGGCTTGTTGAAAAATGAACTTTGATGCGCTCATTTTTGGTTCTCACGTTGGCGCCGAAAACTTTTTGCTGAGCTTCATTTCAAATGAGGAAAAATCAAAATGGTTTTCGATCTTTGTGGTCACGAGGTGAGTCTCTATTGGAAAGGAGAAATAAAGGACAAGCGAGCGCTGTGGTTTAGCTGCTGGCTATGAGCAGTATTTTTCTCGAAAATCACGACTATCACAAGAAGCTAATTCTGTTTCATATTCATTTGTCTCTTGATTAAATCGGTCAGGGCGGTCTTGCTCTTGCTACTACTGGATGAATAGAGCATGTTTCAGAAAGAAGATATCCATCGCTTCTGATAGAACAAAGTTGGAAGAGAGATCCAAATTTCAATTTCCGAGATAAGGATCATACATGACGCAAGCGATCTCGTTCCTATCGCTACCAGTCGGCTTGATAAAAGGTAAAGGCTCGATGTCACGGTCAGACCGCCGTCTGTTATCGGTTCTCTCTGCCTGGCGCTCCTTCTAAAAAGTTCCATCCATGCTCCTGCAATGCAATGCAAATCGTGCTGATGACGTTCACATTGTTGCTAGAAGATCCAGCGATGAAGATCATGGAAATCGAAATCGTGTTGTTGCTAGAGCCACAAGTAGAGGCGACATGAAGATAGATCCGAGATGATCACAACTGTGGTGACCACAGACATCTTACTTGTTACCTTGAATGATGAAGGTGCCTGCAAATAGTGAGGATAAAGCAACTTCAACGTCTTGTTGCAAGAGCTCAAGCATTCTCTTCGTTCTTCAAATTTTGTCTATTTTTTAGCCTTGAATATCGTCATCCTCGATTCTGTATAGTCAAGAACGTCATCACTTTCAAAATTTGTTGCAATTCATTGTATTGGTTTTGGTGGCGCAGCATGCGCAAACAAAATAAGTACTCACTTTATTTCTTTACGAACTTCAACTTACTAGTACAACCACAACGCCAACTTTACTTACATTTTTCTTGCAAACCTGGTGCCCAGTGTTGCAATACGAACAAGCAAAATGCCGGCAGTAGTAGACAAGAACACAGGCAGCCGAGGCAACTGCTTCCTCGCAGTTCCCTTCCGACAGCTGATTTTCGCTTCGTTGACGACAGCCGCGGTCTATCTGGGACCTCTTGTGTTGGTGGTCGAGGGCAGCCTGCTCGACTACAAGGAACGGGCTCCGTCGCTGCCGCCTGGCGGCTGGGTTGCGAGAATCCTAAATCACAGGGATAGCGTCACGATGAAGAATCTCTACTCGCCGCTGTCCCGCCGGATGCTTGCGTGGGAAGAACTAGACCCCGAGGTTTCCATCGCAGAACACAACTTTTCCGGGTACTACGGCCAGGCGATTAACGATCCGGACTTCAAAATCAAGCAAGGACTACAGCCATACTTGGTAAGACACAGGAGCAAAGACGACGAGCACACGGTGCTGGATGTTGATCAACATGAGACAGCTCGTGCAAGTGGAAAAAATGACGGAGCCGACTCGACGACATCCAACTCGAGGAGAACGAGAAGCGAAAATCCGTTTGGAGAACGAGCACGACGCGGTTCACTACAACAGAGATCCTTGTCTAGGAGCGAACTTTTTTTACAGCCACTCGGGTTGAAGCTGCATCAAATGGCGCTCGCGGTCCAGAACAGTTGCCGGGGTCAAATACGTAGGCTGGCGCACACTTCTCGGATGAAGCAGGGCCAACATCAACATGATTTTTCCACGACGACTTCCACGGACCGCTTGGAGACGGCGTTTCGGAAAACCGGGCTTTTCCTTGCGGAGTTTGAGGCCTTCTTCGTGCGTCCGATTCGCAGCTCGTTTATTTCGAAAATCTGCGATGTTGAAAGCACAACGCTGACCACGTCCAAGCATACTTCGTTTTTTGCCTTCTACAGCGAAGTCATCCAGAGCATTTTTGTCCCGAACCTGCTGCTGGAGACGGAAATTCAAAATTTGCAAGCGGCGATAGTGGAAGAATTGAGCGCGTCCATGGCACCTCCAGCAACGGGACTTACTGTTGGCGAGGACGAGCAGGGCCTTCGCCAAGCATCGCGTCGGGGCCCTCGAGTTATCGGCTTGCAGTTGGATGATTTTAGTCGTAGTCCGATGCTGTCCTCGTCTTCTTTATCCGGTGCTGCAACCTCGTCCCCGCTTGAAGATGAAACTGACCGGGCGACAGACTTTTGGAAGCGAGCCGCTTCTGTGGTGAGTGCGCAAGCGGAAAAGTATCGGTGCAACAGCGTTTTTCTCATATTCAACAACCACCTGGGCTCTGCAGTTGAATCGAGACTAAAAGAGCGTCTGATCCGCGAAATTGCAACTCTCGCTGGAAGTGTGCCCCCTCTTCAAATTCTAACCGCGAGTGAGGTACTCGCGTCGAGGCCGAAGATCTCAACAGCGTCATTGTTGCCCGACACGCAGCAGCTTCAGTCGCGCAAGCTCGCCGAGGTTTTCTGGCTTGCTCGATACTCCGAGGTGGTAGTCACGCAGTTGGGAGGTCGTGGGAGCGAGAGTTATCATGCGGAAACTCACCATCGAACATCAACATCTTCAGCTGCCTCCTTCTCTGATAGCGATCTGTCCCGGTTCACGATTGAGTTACGGGGCCTGGAAATTTCCCCGACTGGATCTGCAGCTCCGTTTCCCTACTACGACCTCGACGTCGCGCATCCCTACCCCGGCATTCGGCACAACGATTGGCCCGCGCTGGCCGCGGGAGGAGGTCGGAGTCGGAGCGCCAGTGCGGGTAGAAGTCTCCGAAAAGCGGGCGGAGTGGATGACCTCTTTGTCAAAAAATCGACGAAGCACAAACGCACACGCAGCCTCTCGTCGCAAAAGAGAAGCCGCAGCAGCAGAAGCACATCCAGATCCAGGAACAGCGGGCGCGGACCATGGTGGCGGAGCAATACGAAAAGCAAAAGCGCCAACAGAGTGTTTCGGATCGAGGAATCCAGTTCGCCACGAAGTGCTGGGGAACAATTTGGAACGCACCCCCCCGCCCTCCGTCGGCAGCTTTGCGAACGATCCTCCTTGACGTCGGCCGAAGATAAATACGAGAAGTTGACACGGCTTCCCGCCTGCCGGCCCCCCGCCGAGGAGCACGCATGGCTCGCCGCGCGTATGCGCAAGCACGAGGACGCCTGCGCAGAAGCGGCTGTTGTGGCGCCTTCCGCTGCTGGTGAACAAGGAGATCAGATTGATGATGGTGACTTCTACATGCCCGACAGCGCTTGGGAGCCGGTCGGTCCGTTTGGCTTTACCTGGTGGCACGGAATCTGTCCGCGAGAAAAGCCCACCCCCACCACTGCAGACGTCATGTCCGCGATGAAAGCTTTGCAACAAGTTCCGGCCGCGGCAGTAAAGCGGAGTATCGAGAACTCTTCCAATGAAGAAGCTGCACTCTCTGCGGCCTTGGGGCCGCTGGACGAAGAGAAGATGAATAACCCGTCAACATCAAGAACATTACCAGCAGAAGATCAGGCTGGGAAGCGAAGTTTTCTGTGGTTCGCGATCCGTGTGTTCGCAGATAAGGGCTGGCATAGCATCATCAACGAAATCCGGGCCTACCGCCTCGGCGAGATGGTGGAAACCACGATGCGTATGGAGAGTTGGGGCGCGGAAGCGTACTATCGCCAGGCCTACCCGACCAGCATCGCCGCGTGTATTCTACGGAACAGTCAGAAAGTATGGCGCGACTACAGAACAGCGCTAAACTGCGCACTCTGGCACGGGATCCGCCGGGCCCTTGTGGGGGGAGGTTGGGTTGTTGACCGCGTCGCGGTGTCGACTAGCACGGGTTTTGTCGCTCCAAACGATCTGCGAGATGATGAACTTGCAGCTCAAGGTGTTTACGTCTCTGATGATGGTACAGCTACAACCGATGACCTCCACAGCCCCGTCTGGCGCTCCCAGCTGTGCGTTGCGAAACGCATGTTGCGCGAGCGCAAGGAACTCTTGCGATTCACCGGTCAGGGCATCGTGGTTGCGCACGTGCGCTCCGGCGACGTATTGGATGATGAACGAGCAAAAGTGTCCGAGTTCTGGAAAACATGGACGCCGTATTTGTCCTCGGAACCCGGCTACCGGCCGTATTACGTGCCGCCACGGGATGCCTGGGAGGCCCTGGACTATGCGCAGCTTAAGAGCTCCGCCGACAAGCTGCTGATTGTGTCGAACCCGAATCACCGGCGCTCGTGGATGATGAAGCCCGGCGTCGCCGGAGGCGCAACTGTACAGGATGCAGATTCCCTCAAGACGGCAGAAGAGGTCGCAGCATATCGGGAGGCGAGCCGGAAGAACCCGAAAAGCATGCACTATTTGAAGTTGGTGCGGGAACTGTTGGAGCGGAAATTGCCGAGCGTGCGCTATGTAGCGCCGCTGTTTGCCGACGCGGTAGAAGAGCAGTCTGAAATTACAGGTAGACCGAGCCACACCAGGGATCCTGCTGGTGCTGCTGGGGTCGCAGCCACACTACACTCGACTCACGGCGCGGCTTCCACCTGTGCAAATTCATCCACGTCAAACCAGCAGGAGCTGCATGAAGCAGGCGCCGCACCGCGCGCATTTTTACCGCGTCATCCCGAAAGTGGTGCAGCGGTTATATCAGAAGAGCACCGGTTGTTCCCGCTGGAGGAGCAGAAAGAGCACCGCCAGTACCTCCATCGCCAGGACCTGCAACAGCGTTCGGCCGACAACGATCTCTACAATATGGTGGTCGGGGCCACGGGCTTTGTCGCCGGCGGTCAGTCGCAGTTCAGCACCTTAGCGCAGACACTGGCCCGGTGCCTGGAAGAGCCCACTGGCCCTGGAGGAGCGGAACCCGCGTGCGCTGGTGGCATGGGATTCTGGCAGGCGGCAGAAAAACAAACGAGAAGCGATGACCAACTTGCGGGAGATGATGACTCGGGTCCTTCTCCGGAAAAAGCACCGGTGGATGAAGAAAAAAACACCAATCCGCTTGTGGTATTGAGAACACGAAAGAACGATCGCTAGTCACTTCATCGCGCATTTCTGATATCCACTGAGTTTTTTGTGTACGACTCACATTCAATCATTTGTTTTTCCCTGCTAATTCGATGAAGTAAATGAGCGACACGCTCATATGCATTGATAGAGATACATTCCCAAATAAAATCGCAGGCAGCTAACTCACAAAATTCGAAAAAGATAAGATACACTCCCAGGAAGGAACTGAGTATGAGTAGCAGTTTCTATGTAGTTCAAGTTCTGGAAGCAAGCAGGACTGGATTTTTGAAGACCACTCAGTAGTAGACGTTATACCACCCAGCGATTGATGAGCAATTCTAATTCAGTAAGTAGAGAGGTTCAAGCTATATAAAGAGGCACAACTGCAAGCGCATGGACAAGCCGTCTATATGTTGTTTTCTTTTGGACGAACACGTGTGTAACAGTTTTGAGACTGAGGAGGTCGCGTACAGCTGCATGGCGCTCCTGAAGATAGATGAGGAAGTTGTTGCAGGCCCATGTGGTCTTTCAGCAAGCATATCTCGCTGCTTTTGATTCAATAAGAAGCAATTTGTGTGCTTGCGGATCGATAGCGGTGTTTGTGCTGAAGAAGACTGTGACTACATCGACAGGAACGAAGGGATCATGATCAAGATGTGCAGCATGCATGGCAGTAGGCTTGTGCTACTGCTTGGTCTTCAGGTTCAGGATCACAAATGATGAAGCGAAGAAAATAAGAGGGGGCTGGATCATATTCTTTGCAGGATCTGAAGAAATATGAAAGAGAGCTCGGGTTCACTGCCGCTCTATGGTCCGTTTGTGAAAATAAATTCGAAAATGATGGTGATCGCCTAGTTCCGGATAGAAAATGTTCTCCCTTGAAATGAAATTCCGAAGCCCTGCCTATAAAAACGCTCGTAGAGCAGACGAGAGGTCCAAAACTACTAAGACACAAAAAAATTTAAATGGAGGGGGATACTGCACCTGCTCAAGGTTTCTAACGACATTTCTTGCCTTGCTCGATCAATCGTTCACGACGAGTAAACGTAGAATTGCTAGTCCTAAATGCATAGCTAGCTTCGTTCTGATTGTTCTCTTTCTCCCTTCACCCAGCACCAGGTGACGTTGTTTATCTTCGGTGAGTAGCACTAGCATGAAGGATCAGAAACATACTTGACAGCACCTGCTGAATTTTCTGTAACGCTAAAGGTCGACAAAAAGTCCACCTACAACTAGGAGGAAGACTACGCTACTACATCTATAGCATCAAAGAAACAAGATGTTAGTCCAGCGCTTTGTCCCCAAGAAGAAGCCGGCGACACGCACGGAAAGCCAGTCTGCAGGTCCTGCGAATACCACCGCTGCAGCTGCAGCAGCTGTAGCCCCGCCTACAACCTCCACCGCGACAACATCCACGAGCGGTGGCAATTCCGGGTCAGGAGCCGCTGGTGCAAACAAGAAAAACGTCGCAAAGAAGGATAAGACCACACAAGGAGAAACAAACGTGGACAGGACAAGTGCAGCTGGCGGTGGCGGTGGAGCAGGCGTTTGTTCAACTACATCTACATCCGGCTCTGTGTTCCACGGCGTGGAGTTTTCCCGGACGAACAAGCGAAACTTCCAGCGCAAGCGGAAGGCGGTGGCTGAAAAGCAGCAGGGGGAGGAGGCCAAGAAGCGGATTCTGGCGGTCCAGAAGAAAAATGAGTGGAAAATCAAAGAATCTGCCGAAGAGAAACAGAGGCGAAAGCGGGAGGCGAAGTTGCTGAAGAAGAAA
This sequence comes from Amoebophrya sp. A120, assembly GCA_905178155.1. Taxonomy (NCBI): domain Eukaryota; class Dinophyceae; order Syndiniales; family Amoebophryaceae; genus Amoebophrya; species Amoebophrya sp. A120. The sequence goes on along the minus strand of CAJINV010000014.1, from coordinate 2,262,444 downwards.
AAGAAGGAGGAGGAAGCGAATGCGAACGTTGTCGAAGTGGAAAAGCACGTCGCTCCAGAAGTTTTGAAGCAGGGCCAAGTTCAACCAGATCACCATGAAGATGAAGGAGGTGCCGCTGTTGAAGAAGGAGAAAACGCTGATGGCACTCTGGCAGCCGCGGGTGGAAAGAAGTTGACCAAAAATCAGAAGAAGAATTTGCGCAAAAAGAACTTGAAGAAGCAAGCACAAGGAGCTGGTGAGGATCAAGATACGGCGACCGCGGCGGGGGAAGATGTAGCCGTAGAAGATCATGCGGATCACGCAGCGGAGGCAGGAACACGCACCGTTGCTGCAGTGAACATCAGCGACAAAGAGTGCGCGACACCGGTGACATCCAAGCGTGAGCCGCACCACAACGCGGGAGTAGGAGAAGAGAAGGCAGATGATCATGAGCAGCACGATGCTGCGGTAGAACCTCCTACGAAGCGGCAGAAAAAAGCGAAAGGAGAAAAGGATGCGAATGACGGTGAGAGCAACAACGTGGCGAATGCAACGGATGGAACTGTCAAGCAGGAAGAAGAGGACGACGATGTTGTGATGGAAGACGCAGAAGAACAAGGCCAAAACCAGCAAGCAGCTGCCTTCGACGCAGCCGATGCTCAAGCCGCGCTTTCCCTGGAAGCCCTGCGCGCGGCTTTGCAGCCCGGGGGTGCGCAAGCCGCAATGGAGTTACAGGCTGCAAAGGCGAAGAATGCGGAGCAAATCCGGAACAACCTGCAGGCGGCGAAAAAGAAAATCGAAAAAGCCATCGATTTCACGAAGCGCTACAAAGTCGTTTTGGATCATGACGAAGATGATGACGCGTTCTTGCTGAACGGACCTGCTGGGGCGGAGCATGTCGCAAATACTAAATCCTCTGGTGTCGTGGTTACGCAGGCCAATGGCACTACGAAGGTTGTTTCGTCCTCTAACTTGGACGCCTATCTTCTGGAGCAAGAAGAAGGAAGTCCGGGTCTTGAAGATGCACAAGAACAGCGAGTGCGAGAGTCGAACGTGCGCAAGACGTCTACCAAGCGTCATCAAAATCGACATCAAACTCCCCTCGACCGTAACCTCGTCCTCTTGCTAAAACAGAATTTGCACCTGACGCACTTTTTCCCGATCCAAGCGCAAACGCTCCCCTTTTTCCTTAACAACCCGGACTGCGACGTGCTCATCGGCGCGCCGACCGGACGGGGGAAAACTCTCGCCTACTTGCTCCCGATGCTGAACTTTCTCAAGGTGGATCGCGTCCCCCACATCAGTTCCATCGTCGTTGTACCCACGAGGGAGTTGGTCCAACAGGTCGTTGAGGTGGTGGAAAGCGTGTACAATTTTTGCCCAGGCCAAAGTACAACAACCGCGGAAATTCATCAAAACGAAAACAGCACAAAGCTACATCAAGACAGAAACCCCCTCCTCGACAACCCCGCACGGGTCCTGGGCTTAGCCGGGAACGGCGGCGAGTGGAGCACGTTTCAGAAAGAAACCCGGCAACTTGCGGGCGTAGAGGTCGTGTTCGAGCAAACGCCAACTAATGTCGTGAACGGGCACCGTTTCCCACGACCTATTCCCCAAAGCACGAAAATGCCCGACATCGTGGTGACCACCATCGGGAAGTTCGTGGACCATTTTTACCGCGGGATTTTGGGCAATCGCGGGGTGATTTCCAACCTCCAGTTTCTCGTGCTCGACGAGGCCGACCGACTGCTGTCCGACACCAACACGAGTAACAAGTGGCTGGAGGTCGTGGCGAAAATCGACTTGCTGAAGCAGCCCTGGCAAAAGCGGCGGTCGTTCGTCCCTCCGCTGAACGAGTTTGAGTTGAACACAGTGAAACTCGGGTTTCGAGTGGAGGAGGAGGAGGACGAGGAGGTGACGAAAGGTGATATTATCGCACCGACAGCGTCCACGTGTTCAGCTACAGCCAAAGCTGCCTCTGGCTCTGGCTCTGGCACAACCACGACACCAAGAACACTCGACTTTTTCGACAATGTCTGCCCGGAAATTCTGGGGCCAAACGCGGACCTCGCGGTCGCAAAAGCGAAATTTTCCCGCTGTGAGGAGGAGGATGATAATCGGTCTTCTTGTTTCGACACCAAAACCAGCAACCTGGGTCCACCCAGGCTGCGGAAAATCCTGGCGTCCGCGACGCTGACGAAAAACCCGCGGAAACTGGCGCAACTGAACCTCCAGCAGCCGTTTTTCTTCGTCTCCACGGAATCTGGGCAGTACGCGCTGCCGGAGAACTTGCAGCAAGAATCGGTGTTCACGCGGGACCGACCGCGGGCGATGCTGTCCTGGCTGTTGAGCGAGCTCTTCAGGATGCACAGTGGAGCTGCACCAGGTGCAAAAGTAGAGGCGGGCTCTACGTGTCTCTCCGTCCTGATTTTCTGCGGGAACGTCGAGGAAACACACAAGCTGTGTCGATTTCTGCAGCTTTTTTTCGAACTGATGAAGCAGAGCGGAGAATTCTTTTTCGCTCAAGAAGCGGGGGGAACAAAGCAAAATCCAAACCAAAAATCCGAACTGAAGAATAAGCTGCAGGAGATTTTCAGCACTGAGAAAAGCAATATCGACATCACAGAGTTTTCCTCCTCATTGTCGCAACCGGAGCGCGAACGCTTGGTGCGGGACTTTTCATCTTCATCCACCTCCGCGACAGTGGTACCATCAACATCTTCCTCGTCGCAAACGAAGAAGCAGTTGAAAATCATGGTTTGCTCCGACGCGGCCGCCCGTGGGTTGGACTTGCCGCAGGTCGACGTCGTGGTGAACTTCGATGTCCCGGCGTATTTGAAAACGTACATCCACCGGGTCGGTAGGACGGCTCGAGGAACGGCGGGGACTGCATCATGCAGTAGAAGTAATCGGGCGGTGTCCATTGTGACCTTGAAGACTTTGAAGAAGTTGAAGCTGTTGCTCCGTAACACGGAAAAGGGCTGGAAGGCGGTGCGGTACGACAACAGCACAACGAAGAAGGAGTTGACGTTCTTCAAGAATACGGACTTTGTGGGAAAGAAGATGGGGACTAGCGCAGTTTCGGAAAAAAATACCGATGAAGACCACCAGCACCGAGGAGAGACCGCGATGGACGAAGATCTCGCGGAAAATGGTCAGAAAGTCACCAACAAGATGAACTCAACCAAGCCTACTAGTGCTGACGCAGAGGAAGACGGCACTTCGTCATCAGCGGAGGAGTCTGGTTCGGATTCTAGTACAGAATCCGACTCGGATGGTGAGGAGCATGATGCGAACAAAGGGCGGAAGAAAAAGAAGGAAGCTCTTGCAGAGAAGAACAAGAAAAGCGCGGCCATCGGCGAATCTTCAGGGAAGGAAACACAGAAACAAAGTGTGAAGAACGGGGACGGACACAACAGTGTGGAAAGCGAAACCGAAATCGAAAAGCTGATCAAGGAAGACAACAGTATTCTCCGTGCGTGCCTCTTCAAATGCAAAGATTCCCTGCCGCAGGTCTTGGCTTGGGAACAGGACCAGAAGACGGGCGGTAGTAAGACTTCTGTCGTGAAGATGAAGAAGCAGATACTACCTCCTGGCATGAACAGCGACAAGGACAAAAGCACACTTGCGTCTGCAGACAAAGTAGATGAAGCAGAGCTCGCCAACACCTCTTCGAAGACCAAGAAAAAGAAAAAGAACAAAAAAACGGTCGATGATGATGTTGCGGATGACTTTGTGAAGCAGCTGACACCGGGGGAAACGCTGAAGTCTTTTTTTGAAAAAGCACCTGGTATGCTGAACAGTTTGACTGTCTGAGGCTTCTAGTGGTGTTGAAAGATTCATTTCATCCTCTTTTTTACTAGAAGGACCTACAGCCGCACGAAGTAGAGCCTACATGCGCAACATAAGCACATGCACTTGCACACTGCGATGTGACACAAACAACGAAAGCAAGATGAAGCAAAAGCAGAACTGCTCGTGAAGAGGGATTCGCTCCTGCGTGCTAAGAAATTGCCTCCAGATGTTCCGCTTCCGTCTCCCAATGAAGGAGTTCCTGCTACATGATTTCTTTTCCAATAAGAACGGGGTCACAAAATGTCCGACTAAGTCCTCGGGGGACCTGCGAACCACCCAGCTGGGTGGGCCTTAGGTCCCCTGTCCCAATATAGAATTAAGTTACGAATCCGCCACAGCTCGCGTCCGCCCGTTCCAGTTTTCTCGCCGTTCTTTTTCGTGGGTGTCAATCTGTGACACAGTAGCTTATGTATTATTGTATTTGCGCACTGCACTTATCCAAGAAAAAACACTTGTGCACTGCACTGATCCAAGAAAAAAGCTTTGCTGTGGGTTAAATCTGTGATGCAGAAAATGCAAAGCCGTTTTTACGCAAAAGGGACCTGTGATGCGGAAAATGCAAAAGTGTTTCTGCAGTTTCCTGTGAAACAGTTTTGCATTTTCTGCATCACAGATTTACAAGCTCTTTTCTTGGATAAATAGCGACAAATGGAGGCACAAGTACAACAGTGCAAAACTCTAATACAAATACAGATTTACACCCACAAAAACGAACGGCGAGAAAACAATATGGGCGGACGCGAGCTGTGGCGGAGTCATAGATAACTTAATTATTGGGACAGGGGACCTAAGGCCCACCCGGCTGGGTGGGTCGCAGGTCCCCCGAGGACTTAGTCGGACATTTTGTGACCCCGTTCTAATGATTCTACATTCATAGTCGAGCGTCGCCGCACGCCTCGACTTTAGACCTGACCTGGGCGAGGTGGCTGGCAGTTGCACTGGTCTCCACAAAGAAAAATGAAAGAAAACTTTCACGAATGTAACGGCTTCGTGTGAGCAACAAGAACAGGCCTGGTCGTGGTGTCAGTCGTCGAGAGCTAGAATCCATCTCCAATTCTTCCTGTCTGGGTTTGGTTTACTTATTTTGAACTTGAAGTTTTTAGTGTGCAATTGGTTTTCCTTCCCTTAATTTTTGCTTTTGGTTCAATCCATCCGCATATATCTGTTTCTACCCCGACCAGGTCGTATGGTTTTCATGAGTTAGAGTTTATTCAGAGAGTTACGACTACGAGACGTACAGACATGCTACTACATGAGGTGGCGGACGAGCTGCAGCTGCACGAGGTCGCGCAGCTTAGTACTGTCTTTTTCTTTTGTTTAAGACCAACAAGTAGCACATTTCCTTTTCTATCTCCTAGCCGTAGAAGCCTCTACGCCATTGAATTAACCACGCTCCCGCATGATCCGCAATCGCTGTCAAAATGGATTCATCCTCATTTCGGCCGCTCCAACCGCAGCGGTCGATGCAGACAGGAGGCCCGGACGCAGAACATCAAGCAGCAAGCAGCTCCTCGTCCTCCGTCAAGAAGCGCCCCAGGCCACCAGATCCTCGATTTCCTTCATCGACAGTTCACGGGAGCAACCTCGTGCAAGCTGGCCACGACGGTCTGTACGACGGAAGATTCCTTTTGCCGCCGGATGTGGAGGCGGCGGGGGCCACGGTTCTCCTACAGCATCCCGCAAACGCCACACCAGCGCAGCAACAGAGGGGACTGTACGGTCTTGAGCGAGCTGCAGCAGCTGCACCGCATCATCAACAGCAGTTCCTGGTAAGAACAAGTAACCCGAATGTACAAGAACCAGGAGCCGCCAGAAACCAAGTTCTCGTGAAAGGGGCTGGTCCACGACCTCCGCGAGGACCTGCTGTCGGACTGGACGACGTCGTCAAAAGGTATTTAGAGAGGACGTCGGGCGGCGTGGCAACATCCTCCTCGTCGTCTTCCTCCTGTTCATCAAAAACTACCTCGGGCAAAAGCAAAACAAATAAGGCTCATGGTTCCGCGCCGGCAGTTATCCACCAGTACGACCAGGAGCAACTCCAGCAGGAAGCGGAGCGACGCACGGTCAGCGTCACGTCGGCAAAATTGCAGAACCTCGCGCGGGAACTGCAGGGCTTTGAGGCGGACTTTGTGGCGCGAAATCTGCGGAGGGAGGAAAGACGACAAAGCAAAAACTCTGATTTTGATGATGGCCGTGCAGTAGTGGATCCTTGTTCTGTAGCTTCCTCTCACTCCAGCTCACCGAGAGGGGACGATGACGAAGATGCAAAAATTCATGTTGAGGAAACGACTGCGAAAGATCGCGCACCAGTTTTTCGAGTTGGAGATGAAAATGATCCAAGCGCGGCTCAGCACGCAGGAGGTCATCAACTACATCGCCTCGAACCACGAAAGGCAAAAAACTACCTCGCGCAGGTGTCCTCGAGACTTCTGGGCGAGCCACAGTACTACGACAGAGACAGGTCGTCTTCAAAAAGCCACGGATCTTCATCACCTACCGGCACTTCTTGTTCCCCTTCTCCTACTTTTAGGCACACAAGACACAGCCGCCCCCGTGGTCAGCCCTTCTGGATGGAGGCTACGTACGAGCAGGAGCTTCGTAAAATGATGGAGGTTCTCGGAGTTGAGGAAGAGGAAAGAGAGAGTGTCGCGGGGGGTCGTGATGACGGACAAACAGAAACAAGCCACGACATTGACATGAAAATAAACGAAGACGGCAAGAACTCAGCAGCTGCAGGGCTGGATGCATGGTCCTCACCGTCACCTTCTACACAACTTGCAAAAGAGCATTGTCGTCCCGAAGAGAGAAATGGTGCCTGCTCGGAGACCAGCGATCCTGACGACCATTTCTACGGTTCTACAAAAATAAAGCCACGATACAGGAACGTACCGGTTCACTGGCCTGCGTCCGTGCGGGAGTGGATTGTGAAAGACTTGAAGGTGCGGCAGAACACAACCATGAAGGTACGAAAAGATCTATTGGACGTGGAAATGGAAACGGATGAAGACGCGGACGAAGGTGTAGACCTTGAGGCCAGCAGTTCCGCATCCGCTAGTAGGACGCGGACCAGAAAGGAAACCACGAAGCCTAAGGCAAAAGCAACCGCGAAAGCAGGAGCTTCAAGAAGCGCGTCTGCCGGGTCGTCCCATGGCAGAAGCAGTAGTGCGGAAAGCAGGACGAGGATGAACACTAGGAGAAAGAACAAAAATGAGAACACAAAGACAAAACCCTTGTCCTCCAAGCACGCCGTGAAGCCGCTCCCCGACAAGCCGCGACAGCAAGCGTTTGACGCGAGATATTTCGACCGGGTTGAGGAAAATTTCAGCCGATTAGACGACCTGCAGCAAGCCTTTTTGGACAAGGAAAAAGAAGAACAGGTGCGGGAGATGGCGTACCGGGAGGACGGACCGTTTCAGGGGATTTGGTGGACTCAGGAAGAGCTGGACAGAAAACTTGCGCTGGAAATGGGAATTGAAATTATTGGGGACGAGAAAGCATATGCACAACGAGAGGGACAATCTTCGACAAGATCCAGTTGCACTGCTTCGCCCCGAAGGCAGATGGCCGGCGCCGCAAACAACCCTGCGCAATCCGTTGGGACGAACAAAGTGCCTTCATTCGCCGCCGTCGCGTCCGCAGGAAATACAAGACCAGGGACTGCTGCTGCTGCTGCTGCTGCTTCTAGACGGGGGCAGCTGGTGCCCGACCACGGGACAGCAAAAGCCAGTAACGCGCTCTCTTCATCTTCCACTGCGTCAGTTGTAAGCAGCGGATCCGCATCCTCTACCTCTCGGTCCGTATCTTCAAGGATCATGAACAAGAAAAAGCACCGCCCGCAGCTCCCGACTGTCACGGAAGAGGACGAGGAGATGTCAGATGTTGCTGTGAAGGAAACAGCAATCTTCGCACCCTCTAGTTCCTCGTCATCGCCCGTATTGACCTCAGCCGGTCCTTCGGGTGCAGGAGCTTCTCGCTCATCATCTTTGCTGTCCTGTCCGCCGCCGTTTGCAGGTGCAGAGGACGAGCAGGTCGTGCTGCAAGAGAAAACCGACCGACCCTCGGTGAAGTTCGCCGATGCAGCTGCACCAGCGACGTTTTCGGTGGTCGGGGACCTTGGAGATGTGGAAAATACGTGCTTGCCTCATGTGGGCGGGCCGGTGTTGCTGAAACAGAATGCAACTACGGAAGAACTGGATACAGGTCAAAGTCGTGGTCTTCGTGCTCCTGCACCTCATCTTGCAATACAGCCAGCGGCGGAAAAATTAGTCTCAGCGGCTCCTTCTTCAAGTTCGTCGCATCCAGTTCCAGTTTCACGTTTCTCAGAAGGTGAAACAACAGCGACAGTAGTTTCTTCGAATAGTTTTCCCGGCAGCAGCTTTTCCTCCTCGTCGTCGTCCATTTCGAAGTTTGAAGATTCACTTGGAATAGTGAACACATCAGAAACGGCTACTTCATCTAGCACAGCCTCACGTCCACCTCCACTGAAAGGCATCCTGAAAAATAATTCCTCGTCATCATCCTCAGCTTTGCCTTTGCAACCCAGCCCCTCCTCGAGCAAGAGCACTAGCAGCAGCAAGAGCTTGAAGTTTGAGCCGCCCCAGCGCGCAGATAAGAAGAACATGCCTGCTTCTCAGCTGATGCAGCTCAAGGAGGCCGCCGCGAGGGGAAGCAGAGGCCAGAAAACACCTCATCGAGGAGAAGGGCTCAGCAGAGGCTCACCACCAGCATCATCATCTGCTCTGCTGCCCGGCAGTACGGGAAGTTTGAGTATAGTAGTACAACAAACTACACGTCGACATATGGAGCAAGATGCTGAAGATGCCAAGATGCGGTTGGAAGAGCAACGCGAACTAGAGCTTGCTAAGGATTTCTGCAGCAGCATTCTGCGGAAAACGCCGCAAGACTGGGGGCTGCAATTGGAGGACGTGTTGTCCACTGCATCTGCTACTTCGCGGCCTGATGACGATGAACAGAATAAAGATTGTGATTCTCTTCTTGACAATCTGGACGCACAACAAGCCGAAGCCCAACATGCTCTAATAAGGGAATTTTGCAAGGCCGCTTTCGCACCAGAGCTCGGGATGACGTCGAGGAGTACAGGGTCGTCGTTTTTAGAAGCTGCTGAGAACGGCAACGACAAGGCCCTTGTGAGTAAAAACAATGGGCCGAGGACGGCGCAAATTGAGCTTATTGAGGACGTTGACGAGGAGGGTGATCAGGATGTTGTTCATGATTCGTCGTCGAAGAAGCCAGCTTCTTCTTCAATTTCATCAAGCAGAGCGGCCGCTGCCTCAGCAAGATCTTCCTCCGGTAATCTGCGAAAACCGTCGTCGACCGCACTGTGGAGTGCGAGAGAGGTTCTTGAGGATCATAACAAGGAACCAGGTACAGAAGTGCACACGACACAACTCTTGCGACCACCATTTTCCCTGAGAACTTTGGATGATTGGAGAATTTCCCGGTCTTGCACGCTCGACAACACGACCACCCTCAACATCCCCGGAGTCAACTGCCCCCCGGTACACGCTGCGGGAGCGCGGCTTCTCCCCGGGCTGGGCCGGGCCTTTTTGCCGCGGCTCTGCAGGGAGTGCCGCTGGAAAGCCGGGCTGGCGAGGTTTGTGAAAACAAACAAGCTTTCCTTTACGTGTGAACCATTTTTGAAGAAAAAACAGCTGTATTCCGCTGCGTTTGCCGCCTTGCGCGAAAGCAAAGCCGCGAGGAACGGTGTTGATTTGACTTGTCCGGAGGCTGCAGCAGCAGCAGGTGGTCACCATGTTTCGCTGGCGCCACCTCCGCACCAGGTGGTGAAAAAGTTGCAGACCTGCGTCAGCTGTGGCAAGGTGGACTACGAACAGGGACTGATTGCGAACTACTACAGTGCCGTACAACGACCGCCGGCTGAAGCTCCTGTATCTGGAATGCAATCAGCCGTGCCTCCCATAGTAGGATCACCACCTGGAGGTGCAACTGCAAGACCAGGAAGAGGATTAGAGCCGCAAGCGGCTTTTTCTGGCCGCCAGTTCATCCAGCCGCAACAGCAGCTCCAGGCCCCACCAGTGCTTGTTCCGCAATATGCAGGACAACTTCCGCCCTCTGGATTGATGCCCTCTGGAGGTGCCTCAATAAGTACTTCTACTTCGCTGAAAAGGCCCCGGGCCCGGACCACGGGGCAAAAATTCGTCGGTTTCGTATCAACATCGTCTTCCTCAAGTGCGCGGCACAATAAACCTCCGGTGGTCCTCGGGGTTCGCCAAAAGAACCAAGCCACGTTGACATCAAAACGCAGCTGCAGCTCCGCCTCGTCTTCTGCTGTACAAGTTGTACCTGCGCGTCCGCCCGACGCAACTACGCACGTTCTCCAGGAGGAGCCCAACAAATACTGGTACGACGCGAGCAACCGGCACATCTACCAAGGTTTTCTCCGGCCCTCGTTCCTCAGTCGTATGGCGCAACTCAACGGCACGGTGTTCATCGATTACAGTAGGAAAATAAACGGCAAAAAGACGGTCGCTCGCCGAGGCCGGGGGTTCGGGCGGCGGCGGCAGCTGCCTTCGCGGAAGAAGCTGCCCAAATTTCTGCATATTTACCACCGCCCGGAGTACCGGGGTATTTGCCACGGCCGCTACTCCTTCGACCCGCACAGCTTTGTGGGGATTTTGGGGGTGGAGGATTTGCAGTTATTGAAAACCTATCCTGTGCAAAAGTATCGTACTCGTATTGCAAACATGCATTACAAATCTTTTTCTTGAGGTAAATCAGCATTACAAATTTTCTCTCTCATGCTGTTGAGGAAATACGTAATGCATTTATACGAGTACGATACAATACTTTTGTAATGCATAAAACCTGTGTCGACCCCGCGCACATTGTCACAACCTCCGATCGGCCCGGGCAAAAGACTTTGGTCGACGACGACGCGGCGGCGAGTCGGGAAAAGCTGGCTGTGTTGCCCAAACCGTCAAAACATGTATCTCCGTTTCCGTATGCAGAGAGAATTCATTATGGATTTACCGTAAAACACGAGCACGACGTAGAAGGAGAAACGGAGTCTTTTTCACACTGTCGCTGTCCCAGAGTCAAGCATGACAAAAATTTTGCTATTCTCCTAGTAGGACAACAATTTTTGTCTCCGGCTCTGAAGGTTGTAGTCAAAATTTCTGAAGACGTATTTTCAATGAGTTGTGCTGCGGTAGATGTAGATTTGTGTTGCATACGCCGATGCACAAACTGAAAGACCAGTGCGAGCACATGCGGTACTACACAGTTTTAAACGAGCCGGGATGTCGTCTGCGCACACCGACGCTGTTCCAGGGCCGGGATTGTGTCACGTTGCAAAAAGAGGCTAAGAGGAAGGCGGAGCTTTCTGGCACAACCATCTCTGGTCTTCGACAGAAGCCTACCCCCGGAGGTCGACGTCCCCCGCCGCGCATTGCAGTTAGTGCGGATGGCGAAGCAACGGTGCTTCCGATCAAAGACGATGAAGATGAGATCACCTTCACAAGAACCGCGTCTATGAAACCCCTAGAAACGGAGAGAACTCGACCCCTACCGCTTCCGCTTCAACAGCTCAACCACAGCCTGCAGCACCACGACTTGGAGCGCGCGAGGATTGTGCAGCAGAAGGAGGAAAAAATGATGGACGAGGGGGGAGCTGCGCAGGCACAGACTCTTCAGCCAATAAATCTTCAACCAGATCCACCACTAGACCGGTCTGCGGTCCAGCTGAAAATGCATCAACTCCTCGACCTGAACCCGGAGATGACGTTTTTTCAAATTTCCGAGCACTTTCGCTTGCACTTTCACGAGTATACCGTGTCCTCGGCGGGTTCCTCGCGTTTATCTGCATCGTCGTCCCGTGCATCAACTGCAGCATCGAGAACTTCTTCCAGAGATGAACATCTTCAGGCTGCGAGCAGATCGGGAAGCTGCAGCAGTAGAGAGAAAATGGAACAAAAAGAAAAACCGCTTAAGAACCTTCCCCTCGCCGCCCTCCAGGTGCTGCAGGAGTGTTTCAACCGGACCTGTGTGCGGTGCGCGAACCAGTTTACCATGCCGAAGAGGTACATCAAAAAGCTGAAGAAGCGGTACTTTCGCCTGGATGAGAAGCTGAACAAGGTCGGGATACAGGCTGTGACCGAGGCGGAAAAGGACTACAATGCGGCAATCAAGATTCTATTTCCGAACTTCACCAGCAACCAAAAGGCCAGCGTGTTGAAGTCCAAGATGCTGAAAGAGCAGGCACTGCTCGCAAAGGGGAAAGGTAAGAAGGGCGGGCAGAACAAGGCGGGAAAAGAAGAAGATTCGCCTGCTGCTGGCGGCGCAACAGCAGCTAGTACCGCGAAACCGAAAGTATCGAAGGTAGGAGCAGCAGCTCCACTCGGAGGCGGTCAGAAGAAACCCAAAGCGCTGGCTGGTAAGGCCGCAGGTGGAGTAACCAACCCTAAGAAGAAAAAGAAGAAAAGAACGCTCAGCTGGATTGTCAGCGGAAGCGAGGACGATAGCGACAGTGGTGATGAGGAGTGGAAACCGCCCGGGAGAAGAAAAAAACGATAAAGTCTTCTTCGAGACGCGTCGCTTTGGAATCAAGCCGCACCTGAGGCTGGCGTTTCTTTTCTTCAGCAGGTTTGATGTTCTGGATTAAAATACAAGAGGATCATGCTCAACACAGCTCTTCGTCCTCCCTCCACCTACATACAGGAGAGGATGCGCTGTTAAAGATTTGTGTGTCCTTGCACTCGTCTGGTTGCCGCGTTTTTTTTTCATCTTCTTGAAGTTGATCGTTCTTCGCGACCTGTGGCTGAGTGGTTGATTTGTAAGTAGAGCCATGTAAGTACTACACTTCTGAGAGTTCTTGTATGTTCTTTTTTCCGATCGTGTATGGATATTTTCATGTGAAGCGAGCTCTCTTCTACAACATTATAGATGGGATTTTACTGGTGTAAACCGTGTGACAAGAATGTTCAAGCTGCACTTGAAACTGCAAGGTTTAAACATAGTGGACGAACCACTAATTTAAAGAAAGCAAAAATCCTAATTATTGTTGCAGAGTCCCACTTCTATCGTGGTCCAGCACCAGTCTAAAACAGCAACTCAACACGTGGTCTCGCCCTGTGTCTCGTCTCTACTGTCGTGTCTTCTGATGATGTGTATTACGAAAAAATCGTGAAGTTCTTGATCATACCAGTAGGGTGCAACAATTGTTTTCAGCTCCTCGGGGACCGAACGTATGACCGAGTATCGTCGGTGCAAGAAGTGTTGCTAACTTGTCGGTTGTACCAGTTCTACTGTGATAGTAATTGCTGTCTCGGCTTTTCCAAAAGTAGATTACTGTCGGTCACGTGCATGCATGAAGTCGAAGAGGATAAACCTCGGTTAGTAGAAGAATTGCAATTAAAATTATATTTCTCGGTGAGACCACGTCAACAATTAGTGGCGCACCTGCTGTCGGCTGCTCGTGATAGTAAAGTAAGAGAGGGTTGTGAAAATGGAAACGCGAAGAGAAGAAGAAGAAGGTTCTGTTCCACGACTGAAAAATCCTTACTCTCGCATACACCGATCCTGCACTGCCACGTACGAGAAAATTATTGTAGAACGATCATGATCATAGGAACAAATTAAAATTATCGTAAATGACCAGCCACTCTACTTTTGACGACAACCTGTCCACAACTTGTTAACGAATCGCACACACGACTTGATCGTTCTTTGAAATTAAACCCATTTACACCGCGATACTAACTTGTTTTGACCAACGAACCGAATAAAACCAAACGAAAATACTAACGACAGCCTTCTGTTCTTCAAAGTAGTTTTTGCTCCGTGATTTGAAGCCTGGATTTATCCAAGAACCTTTTCAACAAGTTTGTTCAACGACTCGATTTCATCGTATTTTCATCTCTAAAAACCCAACACCAAACAAAATGGTTGCCTTCTCCAAGTTTGCTGTCGGCGCTTCCGCCGCTGTCCTCGCCACTTTCGTCCGGGCTGAGATCAGCACTCCTGCCGCCACGGGTAAGTACTATAATAATGCTGCTTCTCTCTTCATCACAGATGAAATCAGCTGTTAATATGCTGCGTTGCGCACGACCAGCATGTTGTTGCAACAAATTGTAGTTGAGTTGATTATTCAGAAAACTTATTTTCCTGCTTTTGCTTTTGATGTCTTGCAAGATAAAGAGGAGCAGCACTCGCACTGCAGGATCGCATGGCTACAGAAAGCATGATCTACCGATGCAATTTCGCATGCCAAAAAAACACCAGACGTCGACGCGGCCCTGCGCACTGAGGTTGATGCGGAGTTGAAGGAGGCTGTGGCGGCCGAAACATCGACCGAAACCACGACAACCACCCCTCAGGATGCTGAACAGGCTGAAGTCGCTACTTCTGAGGAACAGGCTGAAGCTGCCGCAACTACTCAGGAAAAGGAGGAGGAACCCAAGGCCGCAGTAGAGAAGTCCGAGGATGAGGAACTGGATGACATGGATAGCGAGCCAGCACCGCCCTCTGCCGAAGAACTCACCGAAATCAAGGATCTCCTGAAGAGACTGGTATATAGATTTCAGGCTTTTCTACTAAGGTAAAAAACTAATAATTGACGGAGAGCGAAGTAGTTCCCCACCAGCTGCATGGCTGCATGGAAATTATAGCCACTCTACTGGTCAAGCTCATCTTCTACTTTCGTTATACTGAATGAATTCCTACTTATACAGTTGGCCGGCGAGCAGGTTGAGGGTGCCGAGGAGAAGCTGGACAAGGTTCTTGCCACTCTTCCCCCGGAGACTCTGACCGAGATCTTCCAGGAAGTTTTTCCGGCGGACATGATGTCGCAGCTCCAGGGCGAGATGGGCGGCGAGGAAGGCGAGATGCCCGAGGAAGACCCGCTGGCGGAGATGGACGACGAGGCCGCCGCCGCCATGGATGAGGAGGACGAGGCTACCGTCTCCGAGGAGCTGGAGTCCGGCGTTCCGGAGGTTGTCTCCGAGGACGCCGCCGCGCCGGCCGAAGGCGAGGCCGAGGCGGAGGCTGCCGCTCCCGAAGCTGCCGCTCCGGAAGCCGAAGCCGCGCCGGCTGACGCTGATTTGTAAAAGAACAACTCTTCGGCTTCGGAAGCTTTGACGTTTTTTTCATCAACATAAGCTAAACGACGCGCGGCTGAGACACTTCAACATCCCGGAGTCTTTCACTAATCTTGCGAACAGTTTCGCAGACGATTTTGGAACGGCGAGAAAGATGGAGCAAACCGCCGGCGCTTGTATAATTGATGACCCTAAAAAACAAAAACCTCCTCATTAACTATAATACACTTCCATGTCTCGTCTTTCAGTGCCATGATCATTTTCGTGCTTCTGCTTACTTCTAACAAGTATGTCAATCGGTCTATGCTGCGTGGGAGATCGTTCTAAACGAGCTCAACGCACGCTAGTCGTATTCTTCTCATTTTTATTCGTGATGAACAACAACAACGAATGGCTTCATTTGAAAACAACGCTTCAAGAACATCTGCAAAAACGGCTGCAACCAGGAACACCGGAGGCTTCTCTTTTTACCATATTGACAGCATCTTTTTTTCGCAAAGAAGTGCATCGAGCTCACGAACTTCGTTTTTGCTAGGCCCGCCCCATTGACATTGATTCTTCAGGATATGTCGCGACAAACCCCGCAGTTTGAGCATATATTCACCATAGTTCGTTGTGGTATTGTGTTATTCGTGATGAAAATTTAGTAGCCCTTGTACAATCCATGTCAGCTTCACTTTCATGAAATTTTGCGACTAGTAAGTACCTACCTCAATATTTTCAACATGGATGCGACAGCTATGATTCTCTTTGTCAGCGACCATCACATAGATCTGCACATTTTCACTGGCATAAACTAGTGACAAGTCCGCGTTAACGCAAACTTCTAGTTTATCTGCGTCGAACATCGAGCAAGTGCGGCTGAACCTGGTAGGTAGTTTACTACATTTTATTCACATATTGACACAGACCCTACTTCATTTATCATGTCAGTCCATTGGTGCAAGTGGAAAGCGAAATGGAAAGCAGCAGCTCCAAAAACCTTTTTTCTACTTATGTTTGCGAAAAGAAGAAAAATCTATCGAAACAGAGGGCGAATGACTCTCCTGTCTTCTTGACACCTCTTTGGTCGCGGACCTCAGAGGCTCTGAGTAGAAAGCCCCTTTTTACGGAAGTATGTCATTCATCCCCCTCAAAAAAACCATCTAGAAATGCTTGCGCTGTTGAAAGCAAGCTGCGCAATTTTTGCTGGACGAGATGAACATGAGCGCGGCTATCATCTCGCGTTTGTTCCTAGCGTGCGGTGCTGGCTGGCTGACCCCGCGCCTCCTGCATTTAAGAAGACATCAATTCTCTACGTACAGATTCGGTTTTTTCCGTGATATTATCAATGGTGCCTAGACTCCTGAACAATTCTGAACAATTGTTGTGCATCGTCTGAAGTCCAAGTCGTACGCTCTGAAAAATCTAAATCGTCGCCGGGAATATGTCCGTTTCTCGTGAAGATCGCAAGGGTCTTGGTTCTACAGCCAAGGTGTAGTCTTGTCGTTTCCTTTTTCGTAGAGAGAAGACCCGAAACCAGAGAGATTGAGATTGATGAGACATCGAATCGATCTTTACTCTGTCTGTATGTTGGCCGTGTTGACTGGAGCTTGTTGCTCGAAGTCCAGCAGCTCGATCAGTAGTTCTTGCATCCAGCAGAGGCTTTGTTCCATCTTGATCTCAACGTAACCTTAACGTACCACACAGCACTAGACACCGCAGGAGCAGGTGTAGTGAAGGAAGAGGTTCTTGTGCTAGTAAGTGAAAAAAAGATATAATATTTTCCAAGTACGCCGCGCCCGCGGACTCTGACGAGATTGTGGTCTTCCGTCTTCGAACAAGTCACCAGTGTCGAAGTTTCAGGAACATCAAATAGCTGCGTGGTGTTGAGAGGCATATCAAAATGTCAGCTTCACCTTGCTCGGAGGTTTTACCACCATCGTTTCAAGGCGCCTTGCCGGTGTGCAAGATCTTAGAGACAAAAACTACAACAACATCGAGTTCCTCGTCCACGCCTGCTTCTCCTCCTGCTCAACTGCTGGACCGACGACGAAGCAGAACTGCAAGGGGTACTACATCCAGGCAGAAGATGAAGATGTCTTTTTACCAATGTGCTACTGCTTCATCAAAATCCACTCTCCGTAGAGTAACACCAGCCGTTACCGTAAGTAGGAGCGGAAAGTACAAGATGATGCCCCGCACGAGGACCAGCACGAAATCAGCACTTTTTGCCGCGTTCGCGGCGAGCACTGGTGGCTTTGCTCCGGGACTACAACACCAGCTGCTGCAGCAGGCGTTTGCTTACCCGAGGTTTCGCGGGAAAACCAATCGACACAGCAGGTACTAATGGAAATGGATGCTCTTGCAGCGGAGCACGGGACAGACGACGATGTTCATCGTTGTGTTTTTGTTTGTTGTTTGTAAGACTAGCTGTAGCGGAACTACCTTTGGCCGCGACTAGTCAAGTTTGTTATGCACGTCCAAAAAATGTTTTTGTCTTTGTTTTGTTTCTCGCGATGTTGAAGCGGACGCCGCCACAATCAACGAACCACAGAACCTCCCTCGAGTCCTCCGGTTCTTCGAACGCCAATGGCGGTGGCCAGCACTTCGAAGAACTCGCTGCGGAGCGGCAGGCCTTTGAAACAACGAACGGCGCAGGCGGCACCACTGAAGGCGCATCCTCGGCCCGCAGCTTGAGTTCTTCGGGCAGCGGGCTGCAGCACGAAAGTGACATCAAAGCAGCCTCCTCTTCCTCAGCGCTATTTCTCTCCGCAAATGGACCACCGGGAAGTGGTACTACAAGCGCTTCTTTTAATACGGGAGCAGGAGCTGGGGGACGAAACAACGACGGCACATTTTCGGCAGGGGACGAGCAGGTGGAGGGAAACCGGGTGGGCGAGCGAAACGCGTTTTCCGCGTTTTTGCAGACCGGCTTTGACGAGGACACCGAAAACAACAATTCTTCGCTGGCCTCGACCTTGATCCAGCTTGCGGAAAAGATCCAAATCGGCTTCGGGTTTGACAACAAAGACGCTAGTGCAGAAAGCGCGAAAGAACAACCTTCGAGGACAAGAACTTCATCTCGCTCTATTGCGCCAAGACCGGTCGTGGAGACGACTTCTTCTACGGACGAGACCGGAACCGCGTTTCTGCAACAAAAAGAGCGGGTTACCGCTGCGGTCGCCGCCGGGCCTCCGCCCACCGCGGTTCGTCTGCCACCTGCGCCCGTCGGCAAGATGACCCCCACGCCCCCGAAACCGGAAACCACGACGCCGGTTCCGAAGGCGCAGGCAGTCGCGAACGCGGGGGTGGTGATGCCGAAGCCGGTGGTGAACACGGCGCCGCCACTGAAACAGCAGCTGCCGGCCCGGGCGGGATATCCCGTGCAAAAGTATCGCGCTCGTATAGCAATCATGCATTACTCAAGGTAAATCCGCATCACAAATTTCATTTCTTATGCTGAGAAAATTTGTAATGCATTTATACGAGTGCCACGATATTTTCGCAATTCATACGGGAAGCGGTCCCGGCCCGGTGCCGCTCGGGGAGCAGCAGCAGGTGGAGGCGGACACGGTGAACACGGACCGTATGGAAGCGTCAGAACCTAAATCGACAAAATCGAAAAACTTGTGTTGCGTAAAATGTAGGGAACGTAGGGCCTGTATTGGGGAGCAGGCAAATGAGACCGATCGCAAGCCTGTTTAGGGCAATGCAATGCGCTGCCAGAGTAACACGACAGGAGCAGTCTTCTTTGCCCAAACAGCATGACAGACTGGATCTGGGTGCTCTCGAAATTTGTCATGCGGCGCTTGGAGACTGAGGCTCTAACTGGATTCGATTTTGTGCATCGCAAATTTTTCGATTTTGCCATATTTCGTTTCTGACACTTCCATAGACCGCGTCAAGGTCAAAAACGGCGTCGGCTGGGCCATGCTGGCCTCGGGACAGAAGTGTCTCACCAAGAAATTCTGGGACTCCGATGGCTTCAGTCTGTATCGATGTTGGTTTTTTGATGTAGTTGAAGAGTACTTCATTGTTCGTTGCTACTGGAAGATAGATGCCAGAACCAGATTTTCTCGATTATGCTATGGTCGTGTAGTTCTACTACCAGGAGCAAATAAATTCCGGGAAAAAAAAACAAGAAAAGCGTATATATAAGCAGTCACACATCTTCACCAAATAAAACAGCATCGTTGCGGCCGACGACCCGAGTGTCTCCGAGTTTGCCGATGGGGTTCTTAACCTCTCCGCAGACCAGGAAAACAAGCCGGAAAAGTGCACTTTGAAACAGCTGAATGAGGTATCCACAGTGAAAAAAATCCTGCGCTGGAGGAGACGTACACCAGGTACCAAAGATCAAAATGGAACAGTCTCTGCATGACAACGACGAGACTATTCTCGTCTCTGCGATGCATTATTTTGTACTTACGTGTCCTCTCTGCCGTGCAGAAGTGATGTTGCATTGCATACGAAGCAAAGGAAGTGTACGAAGTGGAGAAGAAAAAGCAAGAACAGATGAAGCCAATCCAAGCCGGAGAGGAGTTGGCGAACGGCGACGCGGGAACCAGTACCACCATAGCCGGAGGAGACGAAACCGCGAGCAAATTCACCCTGGACACCGGCGCCGCGACCATCGGACTGTTCGTGTTTCTCGTGGTCCTCGCACTGATGGGCGTCTATGCGGTTTTTGCCGGTTACTGCAGCCGCGGCTCGAATGGAAGTACTAGTTCTACTTCGGGACGATCCACGGGTGGGAGCAGAAACAGTGCATCGGCGGCGGCTCGCACGTCTGCGAGCTCCAGCTCGGTGAACCACGGAAGCAGTGCCATCACGGTGCAGCAACAGCAGGGCGCGGTGATGTCAGATGAAGAGGCGCCCAGCTCGGACCACGAAGGAGCCGCGGTCGACGAAAGTCAAGGCGGGTTTGGGATCGATCCATAAAGCGAGCACGAGGAAGATGTTGTTGGAACGAAGCAGTACCTTATCACTATCTCGCAGCACAGTTGTACCGATTTTACTTGTATTGAAGTTGTAGTAGAGGCTCTATCTCGCTGACGCACGTACACTACTTACTTTTGTGAAATTGATTTCTGTACAAAAAAAAAAGAAAATCCCAGATTAAGAATGTTGCAGTGCAAACGAGAGTTTTCTAGCTATTATCCTCGCTGTCGCATTCGATGCAAAAGCAAATTAATTTGTTGTAGATTCTTGACTCTCTCTCTTACTCAGAATGTTGGAGTCTATGATTGTAGCAAGCCAGCCATGGGCTTTTGAGAAATTAAACATTGTAAATTAATATGATTCTTATTGCGCGACCATCTATAATAATGTGCAATGCTGTAATCACTATCCATTCCGAAAAAAAGTTTCCTGTATGATGTCGCTTGAATCGAGATGTAGGCAGATAATTTCGGACATGTTAGCCAAGAGCAGCTCGTTGCTATCCCTGTAAGCGGAAATAATGACACGTTAGCACCACTCTACTTTTTGTTGTTTCTCCTTCTCGTCTGAGGGATGATAAAGGTTAAGGTAATAATGAAACTAGAAAGCAAGGTGTTCCAAGTCTTGAACTCGACCAAAATATGTATGAGCAATCACGAGAGCAGACTGCATCTGCAGCGACGAGAGCAGTACACTAATCATGATCCCAAAGTGAGCAGCGAGATGAGCGAAACTACAAATGAAACAAAAGGAAAAGTCGCTGGTGAGAACCTGAGCCTGTTGATCTTTTACTCTTAAACCACGACGAGGAATTTTCCTTGCACGGTCGCTGTTGTCGTGATGATTTTATTTTATCGATGAATTCGAGTACAGATGCCCTCGGAGGGCACAAAAGCATTTGCAACTGTGGAGTTACCTGAGTGTAGTTACGCAAGACTTAAAGGCGAGAGAAAATATTTTGTTTGTGGGAAACAAGCGAAAGCGTGAGTGTTTTTGTGAGGTAACTAAGGAGCAGTCGCCCACCATCTCCGCAATGATGATGAACTTCTACGTGGTTCTGATTCACCACTGACACTGTTGGGAGGTGGAGCTTCACACGCTTACGATCACAGCTGGTGGTCAAGTAGACGCAACCTCATCTCAGACGAAGACAAGGACAACTCAACGCATGCGCAGGTGCCCCCCCTAGCCCTAACTATTGGAAATCAATTGCACGCCCCCTTCGAAGTGCCGTATCCACATCTAGCGTAAATCTCTACCTCTTCCTCTTCATCCCCTTTCGCCTACCCGTTTGCTGCACTACTCCCCCCACCTGCTCACCCAAGAAGGTCTTGTAGCTTTTTCTTCGTTTTTTTTTTTTTCAATCGATTGACTTTAATACTAACTCTAACTCATTTGCAAGCTCTGGATTGCGCTACAATATTTATATACCTGTTTTGTTTTTATTTCCTTTTCGTCAGCATGTCTTACCACTGATACTATCTCGCGTCCTACCCGGGGGCCCATTACCAAGATTTTCTCAAGTGCATCATATCTATGCGGTTGATGTTCTTGAACTGTACTGCAGGTGCAGCTGCCATTTTCACTCACCTGTAAATGTACATGCCTACATGCCGTTCTTTCGGGCTGCTCCCGGACCTCGCCGGTCCCTGCGTGGTGCATAGTCTGAATAGGCACGCACGGACGTGGTCGTTTGATATTACTAGCACTAGGTCGACTCGGCAGGCGCCTGAGGAGTTTTTTAAAGATATAGCACTAGCAGTAGCAATAACTAGCCTTATCCCGCTTCCCGTGTCCAGTAACCTGCAGACTTAATAGTATTCCGCTAGATGAATAGTAGCACAGACTCAGCGTCCATCTGTGGAAAATCGGTTCCGGCGCTTCAGCACAGGCAGGCCCATCCGCCTGCGATTTTGAAAGCGCCAGACTGGCTTGGCCACGATCCGGCACCGGCGCGGCTGGCAGGTTGGCCTTTGCCGCCATCTTGCGTGCTGGCACCGGCGGGGCCGCGTTCTGGCGCCGGGCGGCGGGCCCGGCCATGGTCCGGCACCGGCTTGGCGGCCATGGTCCGGCACCGGCTTGGCGGCGATGGTCCGGCACCGGCTCGGCGGCCATGGTCCGGCACCGGACTTCGCGGGTCTGGGGACCCCTGAATTTGTCGCTTCGGTCCGGCGCAGCGACAAATTCGCGGGTCCGGGGACCCCCGAATTGGTCGTTCCGGTCCGGCGCAGCGACAAATTCGCGGGTCCGGGGACCCCGGGATTTGTCGCTCCGGTCCGGCGCAGCGACAAATTCGCGGGTCCGGGGACCCCGGGATTTGTCGTTCCGGTCCGGCGCAGCGACAAATTGGCGGGTCCGGGGACCCTCGATTTTGTCGCTCCGGTCCGGCGCAGCGACAAATTGGCGGGTCCGGGGGCTCCTGATTTTGTCGCTCCGGTCCGGCGCAACGACAAAATGACGGGTCTGGGGACTCCTGATTTTGTCGCCCCGGTCCGGCGCAACGACAAAATGACGGGTCCGGGGACTCCTGATTTTGTCGCTCCGCCCCGGCGCAACGACAAAATGACGGGTCCGGGGACCCCTGGATTTGTCGCTCCGGTCCGGCGCAACGACAAAATGGCGGGTCCGGGGACCTCTGGATTTGTTGCTCCGGTCCGGCGCAACGACAAAATGACGGGTCCGGGGACCCCTGGATTTGTCGCTCCGGTCCGGCGCAACGACAAAATGACCGGCGCAACGACAAAATGGCGGGTCCGGGGACCCCTGATTTTGTCGCTCCGGTCCGGCGCAACGACAAAATGGCGGGTCCGGGGACCCCTGGATTTGTCGCTCCGGTCCGGCGCAACGACAAAATGGCGGGTCCGGGGACCCCTGGATTTGTCGCTCCGGTCCGGCGCAACGACAAAATGACGGGTCCGGGGACCCCTGGATTTGTCGCTCCGGTCCGGCGCAACGACAAAATGGCGGGTCCGGGGACCCCTGGATTTGTCGTTCCGGTCCGGCGCAACGACAAAATGACGGGTCCGGGGACCCCTGGTTGTGTCGCTCCGGTCCGGCGCAACGACAAAATGACGGGTCCGGGGACCCCTGGTTGTGTCGCTCCGGTCCGGCGCAACGACAAAATGACGGGTCCGGGGACCCCTGGTTGTGTCGCTCCGGTCCGGCGCAACGACAAAATGACGGGTCCGGGGACCCCTGGTTGTGTCGCTCCGGTCCGGCGCAACGACAAAATGACGGGTCCGGGGACTCCTGGACTTGTCGCTCCGGTCCGGCGCAGCGACAAACCTGAGGCTTCGCTGCTTCGAGGCTTCGCTGCTTCGAGGTTTCGCTGCTTCGAGGCTTCGCTGTTTCGAGGCTTCGCTGCTTCGAGGCTTCGCTGCTTTGAGGCTTCGCTGCTTCGAGGCTTCGCTGCTTCGAGGCTTCGAGGTTTCGCTGCTTCGAGGCTTCGCTGCTTCGAAGCTTCGCTGCTTCGAGGCTTCGCTGCTTCGAGGCTTCGCGGCTTGCTTCGAGGCTTCGCTGCCTCGAGGCTTCGTGGCTTGCTTCGCTGCTTCGAGGCGTCGCTGCTTCGAGGCTTCGCTGCTTCGAGGCTTCGGGGCTGCGCTGCTTCGCGGCTGCGCTGCTTCGAAGCTTCGCTGCTTCGAGGCTTCGCTGCTTCCTCCGGCGTTTCGAGGCTTCGCCGCTTAGAAGCTTGGGCACTTTGTCTGCATGTCGTTGTTGTTGTTTTTCGTTTCTATTCTTTGTTTTCCTTTTTTGTTTTCATTCTTTGTTTTCGTTTTTCGTTTCTATTCTTTGTTTTCGTTTTTCGTTTCCATTCTTTGTTTTCGTTTTTCGTTTTCGTTCTTTGTTTTTGTTTTTCGTTTCCGTTCTTTGTTTTTGTTTTTCGTTTCTATTCTTTGTTTCTATTGCGGGATACTATTAAATAATGGGTTTTCTGACTTATATCTAGTCATGGTAGAGATTTATATGGAACACAAGAAGTTCCTCAATTATTAGTATTACCTTGTTTATTTGTACTGCGTGGAAACGCCCATGCCCAAGACCTTCCTATGTGCCTCTTCGAAGTCGAACAACTTTGACGAGGATTATTCCTCTTGTGAAGTATTTATATTTCACTCTCCAATTCAACTTTAGGTGTTTTCAAAGTTGTAAATCGGAGAGGAGCAGGAGTGTGTGTGTGAACAACTATGTACTTTTTTTGAGTACAGCAGGAGCCATTGACATCCTCAGCACAGTTGCTGCAGACGCTCAATCTACTCAACACGTTATACCTCCGCCGTCCCCTGCTGTTCTTCTTCTGCGTTTTCCTCGACAGCACGACGGCTTCATCGTCAGCAGTGGTTCTTGGCTGAAAAGAAATACACGCTGCACCACCGGTCTTCAGTAGAGTCCATTCATCTCCAGCAGCCTTTTTTTCCACAAGCTGAGCTTCTTGCATCTGCTGCAGCGCTTCTTGGGGATCATTCTCGGGGAGCAGGAGAAAAAAAATCAATAGAAGCGAACTCGGAGGCACGCGGCTGTGAAGAGCATCTTCATTTTCAACTGCTTAAGTAACGTGCACGTGGTCCACCACGAGGGCTCAACATTTAGTACCAAGATCTTGATGCTGCACAACTTCTCTGTTGCCCCCGCCAGCAACATGACCACAGCCACGATGACGTCGACCACGGCGACGGACACCGGTGCTACTACGGGTCTGGGCGCGACGAATGCCAATAACGCCGGAGGACCACACCAGCAAGTAGATTTCTTGTTCCGGTGTAACCACTGCGTGAAACTGATCCCGGAAGCCGCCGCCATCTACATGCGCATATGGATGTGTCAGGATCGAAATCGTCAAAGTTGAAATAGTTTGCCATGCATGAAATGGATGCCCTTGCCCATGCCAGTCGGAAGCCCACTTATCAAGTGGCGCATGACAAATCTTCCGAGCACCGGAATCCAGTTTGTCATGCTGTTTAGGCACAGAAGACTGCTTTTGTCATGCTGCTTTAGCAGCTCTACTTCAAACCCTAAACAGGCTCACAATCGACCTCACTTGCCATCCCGGCAAGACAGGCACTTCATGCCTTGCATTTTATGCATGACAAATTATTTCATTTTCAACTTATTTGTCGACTTCAAACCTGAGGCTTCCATAGCGCAACGACAGTTCCTATTGCAGCACGGTATGCCGGAAGAAGGGGATCAGTCCACACTACACGAACCTTATGAACTGCACAAGTATCGTACTCGTATGAATGCATGACAAATTTCCTCAGCATGAGAGATAAAATTTGTAATGCGGATTTACCTAAAAAAAAAGAATTTTTGCATGATTGCAATTATACGAGTCGAGTACGATACTTTTGCACAGGATAAACCTCGTGGGGCACCAACTCAGGCTGATGCAGGTATAGTGTTAGTGTAGTTTCAGTTTTCTCATCGATATTTATGCAGGTCGTGCTTTTAGAAGTCATTTTCGCGTACAACGCAGTGTAGTACGAGTGCGTAGCGGATGTTGTGACGCAAAGACTACGAAAACAAACCCCCTCCCAGACCAAGGAGACGGAGCACGTGCCGATGAGCAGTGTTCGGTCCGAATCCAGTATCGGCGACCGGTCGGACACCCACGACAGCAGCCACCACACCACGGAGGACGACAGCAACAACACCACGACGAAGCTTCCCTTCCGTCTCGTCGCGAAACTGGGGCAGAAAATCCTGGACAAGCTCATCCCCGTCGTGAAGGAAAACCCGGCGGGGGACCGGATTTTGCGGACCTACAGCAGCGGGCTGATCTGGGGGAAGGAGTATACGCGGAACAGTTCGTTTAACTTTCTCTTCCAGTACTTTCCGAACCTGGACGCCTACTACCCCGAAAATGTCGACGAAAACGGAAACTACCCCGCCAACAGCCCGGACGGGTTCGGGAATCTAGACGGCGGGCGAGCTGGTGAAGTAATAGAGAGATCGCCAGGAGCAGGACAGAGTAGAGCAGGTCAAGAGCAAGTAGAGCTCGCAGATAGCAACAGCATGGAGATAACAGAAGACGACACTGTTGACGAAGGACGTGGTCGTGCGAAGGTAGAGCTGCACCAGCACGACGGCAGAACAATACATCAGCGACCCTCCCCAACCAACGCGGTGGTCTCTGGCGAGGAGAATCTGCTGCCGTTGCAATCCTCTTCCTCCGAGGTCCTCAGCAATTTGAGCAACAGCAACAACTTCGCGAACGTCGGTACCGGAGGCAGCTCGCCGACATCAACAGGACAGCTATCCATTGCTAAAAAATTTTTCGCACGCACACAATCAAATGTTCTTCATCTTTTGGACATCTCAAATGTCGGCTTGGGTTCGGCTATTTCCGCTTCGACCATTTCGTTACCCCGCCAAGATCAATTACGCGGTCGACCGCGTAGCTGTAGTTTAAGAACATGACAGCGATATCATCTTCAATTCCCATGTTTCGTTAAAAAGGCGCCATATGCGAAAATTTGTGATGCTTGTTTTTGTGTGTGTACTGTAAAAATTTTGTACTGGTGCATAACAGCAACAAAGCACGTCTAACAAGAGGAACAAGCAGTCAATCAAAAGTCCGACGAGCGGCACGAGCTCGGCGACTTACGATCCCGAAGATGTGTTCGATCCGAGAACATTAGGGATAGACCTGGCAGGAGATGAAGACGGAACGGCACAAGGACACGACCCGGCGCCGCACCATGCGTCGGCAAAGAATAATAATTCCTCATCAGGAGTAGAATATCAGCAGGCAACGGGTAAGAATACCGCAATTTTTTCCGCCAACCCGCTTTCCATACCAACGGCCACGAGCGACGTGACGGCGTCTACCTCCGCAGCCGCGTCATCCTCGTTGGTCGTCACAGCCGACGATCCGACAATACCCTACAACAGTCAGGAGGACATAATTTTACCCACTTCGTCTGCTCAGGAACATCATCACCAGCAAGAGGAGTTGTCGGAGTCACAGGAGGACACGGTAGTCTACAGTCGGGCGGAAGCACTGATAAGGTTGGAAAAAACGGCACACGGGGTGGCGCCCTTTGGCGGGCTGAACGCAATCGCAGAGGAACCGCCGGCAGACGTATTCATTTTGTTTTTTGTATTAATTTCGCAAGGATATCGATGCCGATAGCGAACATTGATGTAGTTCTTCTGGTCACAAATAATGCAATCGCAATATGAAGCGCAGTGCAAAAAAGAAGAAATTCAAATTGCAACTCATATGAAAAATACAACACCACCAGACGTACCGAGTTCCGGGCGCAACCACCACCTCCAAGATCATCGGGATCACACCAGCGCAAGCCGGGAACTATCAGTCGTAGCATACTTCTTGTTCGATGTTTCCTCTTCCTGCAGTCGACGCGCTGAGGAACACGCCAACAACAGCATCAAATTACTCCGCTGGAGCTCAACTCGAACAACTTGCTGTGCCGGCGCCGAACCAACTGACTCTTGTTTCATACGACGATGAATGATAGATGATACCACTTAATATTTCTATGGGGTGACCAAGAACTTCGTTTAAAATGAATATCGAAGCGTAGTGACGAGGGGACATAAAAAAGCTATTTACTGCTTCATCCATCTCATCTTCACGACACATCATGTTTATGTTGTACCTCTTTCTTGTAAAATAGCGAGACGATCGTGATCGATCGAATATCTCATCAAAGTTGTCATTGTGATATTTTACGTTTTCCTTTTCCACATTTGCTTTAGTTTATTACCCTTCTGCCTCATATTTGAAGGCGCCAGAACTCGTCGGCCAACGAAACGACAGAACCAGGCTCACGCAGCTGCCGGGGTGATTATGATTAAGTAACAAAATCAGAAAAAGAACCGATGGACTGTATCTGTAAGGAGACCGTCGTTCCTTTTTTTTGGAAGACCATTAATCAAGAAAATGACAATAAGTACGGGCACGCAAGCAGTTTCTCTCGATACTTATCTAGACGTGACAGCGCGGCAACAAGAGCAAGTTTCTAATTTTCCGTATCTTTAATAGAAACATCAAAGCTCATGCAGTCCATCATGTATTTTTAAAATACATGATGGGCGGTTTGCCACGAGGTTGGAGGGAGCCAACCTGTGTGCATGCCACGGGGTCGGGGATGAACTGCACTACTGAGCGGCATGCTCCTAGAAGTCGCGAAATAATTGATGAGCCGCACGGCACCACGACCACAAATGATTTGACTACTTCCAACACCAGCATCCGTATATCGGATCTGCATTCTTCTTGAGCTGCAATTGTGAAAAAGAAGCTGCACGACCACAAAGACCTCGTAGTCAACATAGCAGTGGCTGCTTCTTTTAGAAAGCGTCTTTTCGGTTAATGTAGCGCAGCTGTGTAGTAGAGCATCAATTTTCCACACACACACACACACACACACAAATAAAATTACAGCCGCCCGAATCGAGAAAAGAAAGAAGCTCTTGCTCGTACAGAGGCAGGCACAGTTTCGTTTGATCATACGTACTTACCCGCGGTTTGGAGAATAAAAATCCCTTCTTGCGGCTGTGCTGACCATTTTCCACCTAAAGATCAGGAGTAACAAACCGCAACACCATCAGGGGCAACGTTGAACTTGAGCAACTCCAACTCGCAGCTGCTGCTTGTTGTACTTGTGGCCCACCTCGCTGCTTCATCATGCAAGGAAACGTAAGCGACGAAACAACGACATTTCTGAAATTTCAAAAAATTACACAAACAGTATTTGTTTTTGTAGTAGTTTTGTGTTCATGTCAAATCGAATTCTCATTTGGCCGTATAGGTTGAACACTCGGACAACAGAAAAGGCAAGGACATCCTGGGCTTGAGTTTCACCCTAGAGCAGCTTCTTTTGGGCAAGCGATGGCGCGACTACCTTCTACAAAACGGGTTTTACAAGTTGAAGATGCATCGTCCATCTTGTTTTGTCTTCCTATTCTGCTTCGTGTAGTTACACCAATAGCGATGCAAGTCGCGCACACGCAGGAGCAGCAGTTTTTGTTTTTACTACTTTGACGTGGTACAATGACTTGGATTTGCGCAAAAATCCATTAATCAATTTTCTGGGCGACAAAGACGGGCACAAGGGGGCGTTGTCAATGTCAGACTGTGTGTGATAGCATCTATTCTACTGATTCTCCTGACTTTTTTCAGATATTAAACAAAAGAACGCTAGACGAGTCTGGGGTGCCGTGCGTATTCCAGCGCTTGTGAAAACGTTTGAAAAATAAAATATATGATGCGTCTTCCTAGTCTTCATGTAGAAGTTGTTGTGAAAGTGAGGGCTACTTTGCTACCCACCTTCGACGCCGATCGTTGTATGCTCTACCGAGTTGTTGAAGTTTTTCTTTTAGATCATGTGCATGTGGTACGAGAACGCGACCCCGACCGCAACAAATGGGACGGCGATACTACATGACCATCGTCATGATAGATGTGCTACATCAGCAAACTGAATTTTATGCCTCTGCTTCTTCCGCTGTGCGTTATTTCCGGGAGGTAGGTTGTGGTCTGTAACTAGACTCGCCAGCCTGAAGAAGCTTGGCAAGAACTAAAAATCTCAATCTCTTCGAGAGAAAGTCATGACAAACGCGTCAAGAAGCAGGTGCATGCTGCTGCACATCATGCCAGCAGCCCCGTCTTCTTCACTTTCTCATTCGCTTCTCGGGAGCAGACGCTGCGAAGAACACCAGCGCAGAGAGGAAAATAAAAGCAATGAGCGGCTTATGCTGGTGGTGCAGGTCCTGCTTTGTTTGTGCGCCGATTATAACTTTTCACTCTGGAGGTGGTCTAGATGACCATCGTGATGTTTTGATATGGTCCTCGTCCTTGGTGTGGCCGCGCTAGCGGTAGTTCCAGAGAGGAAGACTCAACTTGCAAACATGTTGGTACTTACTTGAGAATAGACGTACCTATGTCCGATTAAAGAAATACTAGAAGTAGGTACGTGGTTGAGGACGCTGTCAGTGGAGGGAGCAAGATAAACTCAGTGGTGCGTCGACGAGGGCGTGTACTTTATGAGGGTGAGTGTGTGTAGTTTTAGTGCAAAAATGAGCACTGCGTTGCAATATGTGGCCGACGTCAGCAGCATTTCAAAACTCACACAGAAATATTTTTGCGTGCATTTCTTTGATTCAAAACCAAAAACTGATGTCGCCAAGAGGAGGTAATAATCGAATGGCATCATTTATCGAAGGAAAAAACTGTTTCACTGTGGTCATCTCGAAAAATCACTGATTTTTTTTTGGGTTAAAGTTGAATATTTTTCGACTTGCCCGGAGCCGCTGCATCTGGTGGACCTTTTTCTTTGCATTGCAAATTGTTAGATATGAAACTAGCTATCGGTTGCTTCAGTTACATTAACTAGTTAGGAAGGCAGAACGTAAAGCTAAAGTGGCGGCAGCAGCGTTCCACGTGTTGCATCTTCGCTTACCGCGCTTCTGGCCCCACCTCGTAACACGGGCGGAATCTGTTAAGAGATGAGGATCAAGTCGGTTGGAGTCGTGGAGGAGCTGGTCGGTCGCCAAGCTGGGCCAGTATCGACGTATCTGTGGTGGAGGATAGGCAAATTGAGCCATAATAGAGCACTATGCCGTCAATCACGCATGAAAATAGAGGATATATAGGCAAAAGCCCTGCAAATAGGCCAAAAACAGGTCCCCCGAGCCCGCAAATCCCCCTTGAGAATTAGCCCCCCTAGCTACAGGGCCAGAGCAGCCTCAAAGCAGCTGCTCCAGCCCACCTATTATCGCCCAGCCAGCTGCCTGGGCCCTGCCTGTAACGAGCCTGCTGCCGGCGGCAGCCCCTTCGGGCCCTGCTATTTGCCTCCGCAGCCATGGGGACACAGCCGCGGGACGTGGAAGAGTGGTCCGTGGCGCAGATCTACGAGATCCTCAGCCCCCTCTTCGACATCGTGGAAACGCCGGAGTATTTGGCTGATCTGACTATCGCCAGGACGCCCCAACCCCCGGCCAACAATGAGGCTGCCGTCGGCGGGCCGGCGGCAGCGGGCGGAAACCAGTCCGCGACCGTCATGCTCATTCAGGCCAAGGGGTCCTGGAGTAACTGGGACCAGTGGTGTAGAAATCTGAAGTGCCAAATCAAAAAGAAGCGAGAAGCCTATGGCGGCAGCATCGTCGTGGGCATTAGCTCCGAAGTGGAGGACATGCTGCTCGTAGTACCGGTGTACCGGTACTACGATTGGGCCGCAATTGACCTGCGCCACGACAGGTGGTGGCGCAGCCGGGATGCCATTCGGCCGCGCCTCGAGCAGTACTGGGGCGATTTCGCCATTGAAAAACGCGGCGCGATGGGGCACCGAAACGCGTCCTCACGCAACCAGGCTGTTGAACAGCGGATGCGGCAGCAGCTTACAGACTGCGTGAGCACCGCAGGGGGCGCGTATTCGCTTAGCAGGCGCGGGCTCTCTGTGGTCGATGGCACCTTGAGGCACCAGGAGTTCGTGCTCCGCTGCCAGGAGCGGACTCTCAAGCTCAAGCGAAGCACGATGGGGGACGTGCAAGGAGTTCGGGCAAGCACCACCCGGCACTTTTTCTCGCCTAGTAGGGGCAAATAGTGCGGCCCTGTTTTCAACACTATGTGCAAGGAGGAGGCAAACTTGTATAGCATATGACGGAAAGAGTGAGAAAATCCCTATCCTTACGCTCTTATCTCTCTCTCAAGCAACACAAATCAAGATTTTATACCAGCAAAAACGGCGACGGGTTTCTCCTGCAAGACCTCGAAGTTCTCCTCCTGCACTGCCGCGAAGAAACGGGCCCCGAAAGAACCCTTGCGGGCACGTACTTCTTGCCGATCCAGGGCCTGGCGGCCAACGGATATGCGCCAGACCCGGAGGCGCCGGGGTAATATGGCCATTGTTTCGATAGGAGTACTTAATCTCAGCACAGGCACTAGCACGGTGCAAGCGATACGAACTACGCACAGCAGCAAGCACTACGAGCTACGTCGAGATTCTAGTCTACCTCTCTCTCGATTCTTGGCCTGTGATAAGTTGTTTTTGCGCATGACAGATTCGAAGGCGAAAGAAACCAAAACATCTGACGCAAGGATAAGACTTCAAAAACTGCAGGATGCCATGGACTCGAACGATCACACTGTATCCGTCCCAGCTGGACTATGTAAAACAGAGCGGAGGTTGGGACTGGACGGATGATTTTTATTTGACTGCGGAGGAGATCGCGGACCCGGCCTCGCTACGCAACATGCTTCTGAATGTCCAACAGACAAACAGCCTCGGAGCGGCGGCGCCGTAGGGTTAGTTGATTGGTGAGGAGCCTCCTGATCAGTGCGAGCAGCATTGCAAATTTGGCTGATGCGAAGATTTCAAGCGTGAACCAGAGGACTTTTATGAACTATCTCGGTGGAGGAGCGGAGTTTTTTGATTTTACTGTGTGCGATTTCCTTACGTTGTGATCTTTTTGGATATGCTCTTTCTGCTTTCGATTGTAAAGATTCCGGGGCGTGTGCTGCTGTTTGGACAGTAGTGCGCTGGTCCCGCTGCCACCCCTGCCAGCTGCCAGTGAAAATGGCGCAAGCTTCAAGGACTAGGGGCGCGCAGCAGGAGGCTCTAGTCTTCCAATTCTCATCTTCAGGTAGTTCAGCGCAGCACTTTATTCCTTTTGTATTTGAAAGCCTTTATTTATATCCCTGTACTTTTGTGTCCCTTTCATAGTAGCGTGGTAGAGCCTAGGCAGAAGAAAAAGCTTCCGAGAATGTAATTAGTATGAGACCGAGCTCCGGAATAAAAGACAAAACGATGGCACAGCGGAGATGTCTAGGTTGTAAATTTGCGCGCTAAAACTGTGCAAAAACAGGTCGGAATCTGATAAAATCTACTGCTGACGACTCGAGCTCAAGGATAAAAGGACTACATTTGGCATTGCAAATTGCTATTTCCAAACGAACAAAAAGAATATCTGTTGCTTGCGGCTGTGCTAACTTGTATTTCTAAAATTGCAGAAGGAGCGGTGCGTGTTTTGGTGTGCGAATTTTCCTAAGCTCCTGCGCGAACTTCTAAACGGACACGTCTTATCTACAACACCATATCATCATTTTGATTATCGAGGAGATTGCCGCCACCCGGAATCGAAATTTCTTCATTCATCTCCAGCACCTCCGCGGCCTTGCAGCGCATGTCCCGCTGCATCAGGAGCAACTCGTCGCATTCCGGGCACATCTGCTTGTGCTTTTCGGTCGCCGGACCCTTGAAAACCTTCTCCACAATTTCCTGCTCGTCGTTCCGGGCCCCGATGAAGGTGCTCATTTGCGGCTTCCGCTCGCCCTCCCAGGAGGTGCCGGCGGGCCACACAGCGCGGAGCATGGCACCCCCGCCGCCCGTCCGCTTGATGGAGCGGCGGACATTCACCACGTCGGTGTTGCAGTGCGAGCACACCAAGGCCCACTGGGTCTTGTTCATCACGCGCCCCAATTCCTGCCGGCCGCGCGGACCGTCAGCCTCCCCCTCGCCACCACCAGCTCCTTCGGGGCGGCCGGCAGCGTTCCCGTCGTTTCCGCGGCGGCGCCGGGCATTCGGGGCATCATCGATGGCCCCAAGATCGATGATCTCGGAGCGGATCAAATGCTGCATCGTCTCCTTCGCTTGTTCGATCGGAACCGCGTCGCCCGCCATGACCCGCAGTACTTTCCGCAATTCGGAGGCCGGCGGATCCGAAATGATGTTCACCCCGGAATAGATGTTCACCACATCCTTCAACATGCGGCTCGGAATGTGGTCCAGGCCCTGCAGCACAGCGTCGCGAAAAAGAACGTAATCCGAGTTCAGGAAATTCACCAAGAAGCGCCCGTTGTCGAACGAGATGTGGTAGTGGCGCTATGCACTGAAAAACTTTCCTGCCCCAACCACCCCAGCATGCTGCTTGTTTGCACGAGCCACATAGGGAGGGATACTCTTTCACTCTCCGCATGCTGGGGTGGTCGGGACAGGACAGTTTTTGAGTGCATAGCACCAGAACGGCGAGGTTGGCGGTCAGGCCGAACACAGGGAGAAAACTGGCCGGGTTCAGCATGTAGACCCCGAGCTCCTTCTTCTCCAAAGTCACCCCGTAGTACAGCCCGCGGCGATATCCGGATGAAAATGCGCCAAGCTTGATGAACTTGTCATGCATAATTCGCCAAAGATTCTAAAAATGCATGACATTCTGATCATGCTCCCGCATGACAAACTTGCGCTCCTCGGGTTTATCATGCAAAAACGGAGCTGCAAATGGAGCTGTCCCGACCACCCCAACATGCTGCTTTGCATGACAAATTCAACAAGCTTGGCCGTTTTCCCCAGCTGATAAGATGACCTGCAGAATCAGCACCACCTGAAACGCGTGACTCTCCTCGTTGATCGCCACCAGCGGTTTTTTGCTCGCAGCCCAGTGCCGGAACCTGAAGAAGTTGTCGATCCGCTCCCCGAGCTCCCGCAAGATCGGAATAATGCGGAGGTCATCCGTCTTGCTGGCTTCCAGAAACGCCGCGATCTCCAGGCCGGGGAGAAAATAGTTGGAGCTGTGAGCCGCGATCTTGTCCGACAAGCACCACTGCCTCACCGAGTCGAGGATCTTCTTCATGTCGAACGGGAGCTGGTGCGAGCTGCGAAGATCTTCCACACTGCGGAAAATGTTCAGCGGCGAGAACACGTTCTCGCGCGCAAGCTCGATCACGCGGTTTTTGACACTGGCGGTCGTGGGCGGATTGGCCGGATCCAGAAGGTGCGGCTTCAGCTGCGAAATCGCAACCGGCGATTGTCGGGCCGAGTTTCCCCAAAGGCTCGGAAAGGCCTTGTAAAGCCGAAACTTCCCCGCCCAGCGGACGCGGGCGGCCGACAACGAGAAGCGACCCGCCAACTTCCTGAATATACGTTGTGCGGTCGTGACGAACCGCCAGTGGTTCTCCTGTTCAAAGTCCGACGTGGACCCAGCTATCGGGATATTATCCAACACATCCCGCGCAAGCTCCTCGTCGTGGATGAAAAGCCGCTGGATCCACTCCGCAAAAACAGTTTTCGGGCGAAGAAACAACCCCTCGGAGTTTTCGGCGTCCAGAATGTCGAACCGGATCACTCTGTTGGTGATCCAGCTGCTCGCTTCGCCGATGCGGTGGCCCAGCGTGTGCCACAAGTTGTAGGCCGGATCGAAGACGGTGCACAGCCAAAATCTGAAGGCGAAGATCAAGAAGATGAACACCGACTGCATTTCGGCAGAGTTGTGGATTTGGCGCGTGCAGTCGGTGATCGCCCGGAGCAGAATGTCCGGAAAACACTTCTCCGCGCTCTGCAGGAACTCGTGGTGCCCGGCCTCGAACATCAGGCCCGGAGACAGGTCCTGATACTTGTTGATCAGTTCCAGACGCTTCTCGTCGTCCAGAAGCGCCCCGCCGGTCACCTCCAAGTGGCAGAGGTGGTACTTGTAAAGACGGTCGCTCATGTTCTTGTAGTGGTTGAGCCGGTCCATGTCGCAGTACTTGATCGCGTTGTACAGCTGCACGACCTTGTTTCTGTCCGTCAGCTGCCCACCGGGATCTGCGCGCGGGGCAGCAGGAGCCGGAGACTATGCAACCGCAAAAAAAACTCACCCTCATAGCCCATGCTGCGTGATCTATCTCTATTTCCGCATGACAAACTGCGACACGTCACGCCATCAGCACCTGCGGCGAAGATGAGTTTTTGCATTTTCATAACTCGGGGTCTTCGTCATCGGCTTTCCCCTTATCGGCAGCGATGGGCGACAAATTCCCGAACAGCAGTTCTGCTTCACCATCAGCCGGCGGGTTGCGAGCATTGAAAGCTTCCACCTCGACGTTGTCCATCGGCAGGAGGCGGTTCTCCATAATCGGGGCGAGGACTGGCGGTGCCCGGCCCGGCTCCAGTTCCTCCGGCCTCTCGAACACTCCGGGCATGATGTGGCGCATATCGTCCGCCAGAACCGCGTTGGTGATCGCGTCATAGCTGTTCCCGTTGACATCCGTATCAAATCCGAGCACGACGCCGTCCGGAGTGATTTCAGACTATGAAACGGAAAACGGTCCAGGAAGTAAATCTGTAATGCGGAAAGTGGCATAGGTGGTGAGTTTGTCATGCAGGACTGACATATTACAGATTTACAGCTGGATGTTTTCGCGGTGGATACGAGCGGACGCGGCGCCAAATCCCAAAAATCGATCAACGTACCGTCCTCCGCCGTGCCATCCCCCGGATCCTCGCCCGGCCCAACCGACAGCCGGACGCGGCTGCTGTTGGTAAGCATCTCACGCAGGATGGCCAGGATGACTTCGGAATTTTCCAACAGGAGCAAGCAAATTTTGATCTCCGCGAACCACCGAGTTTCGACCATCGACAGCAATGATGCGTCTGTAATGCATTTTTCGGATACGAGATAATCATTTGCGAAAACAAGACTGCTGCATGTTCATCATCGAAAATTGCAAGTGTGGCGTCACATGTGTAACAGATGAGAAACAAAGAATCTCACTAGAGTGATGCTCTTCGCTGAGGGGTTCGGGCGCGTTACATCTCGAGGGTGAAACAGTAATGCTCGTGTTTCTAATCCCCACCTAACTGCAAATCGCGGAAGCTGTTTCACGCAGTTAGTGTGGGGCAGAAATTGTCTACTGTGTCATTACTTTTCGGAGGTAGTTCTGACCCCTCCGAAAGTGGCGCGTGGCTCTTACACCTTCAGTCCTACAGCTGAAGGTGTTTGGCCAGGGCGAGGTAAGAAAACAGAGAATTGCTGGGCGAGTAGTTCTCGTAGCCGTGGCGCGAGAAAAATGAAGCGCAGGCCTGGCGCTGCCTGTCCCGACCACCCCCAGAGGGGGATTTGCAGAGTATTCCCGTCTTGCTTTGCCACTTTGTGGCCAGTTCCTCGCTGTGCCCTCCCCCCCAGCTTCAGCATGACAAATCAAGAACGTAGATCGTGAAAAAGGGTGTAAGTCTTACTTTCGCGTAGGGCTTCCGCGGTCGACTTCCCGGTCTGAGTCTCGATGGCCTGGCTGAACCAGCCGTCGTTTTCTGCCGAGTCCAAAAGGCGGACCCGGGCGTCTTCAAAAGCGCCCCGAAGCGACTGCCTCGACCACTGGCCGCCCAGAAAGATTCTGAGGGCTTCCCTCACTTTCGACAGCTGCGGATACAGCTTGTTACAAATGTTCGAAATACGATGATGAACTCCCAAAGTTGGGATGCAGTTTAAGACCATCGCCAAACCGTACGAAGAGCGGACTTGCGTCTCCTCTTGATCCCCCGACAAGACGCAGGTGGTGCGCCATCCCGTCTTGAAGGGGCCCTTCAGCTTCTCGATCAGCTTTGCACCACCCAGCCAGTGCAACACACCAAACGTGTCCGACGCCTTTGCTTGCGCGGCCGCCCGCTGCCTGTTTTTTCCGCCCCCGAGTGCCCCACTGGGCCGCTGCAACGGCATCGCCCACATGTGCGTGAGGTACGACGCGGCGGTCTTGTGGGCGAACAGCATGTAGACCTGTTTGAGGTTTGACACACGCATTGAAAGCGATCGGTGAGAAACAAAGTGGCAAGTTGCTAAAACGCCAGCAAATGACTATCGCGCGAAAAATGCATGACAAATTTCCATATACCTGAATTCCGTTTTTTGTCTCCAACCCTTTGGTCGACGTGTCCTGGGCCAGACACAGAGTACGCTGCCACGTGTAGTCCGACAGGTACTGGAACTCGGGCGGGTAATCCAGCGCACAAACCCCGAGGCAGTTCCAGACGAAGATGATTCCCGCCATGCACGACCGCAACACGTTCATCTGGTTTGGAATTGTGAAAAATTGCATGACAGACTCTGGCAATCATGATGGGAGGGCTTTTTGCTGTCGACTAGTGGAGAACTGCATGACAGATTTGCTTTTGATGCAGAAGAAGGTCGAGAAGAAACAGAAGAAAAGTTACCAGCTGGTGGTGCTTCGTCGCCTCGTCGTCGCAGTAGTGCTTCTCCAGCGCCGCAGCAAGGAGCAGCCGCTGGTCCTCGTCGGTGAGGCACGACTCCTGCATCCGGACCGATTGGATGTACTCCTTCACGGTATCAGCGTACCCGCGCGTGGCCATCCAGTCCAGCATGAGAGCCTTTTTATTTTTGTTGGAATTGAGTGAGGAAGTTCCAGCCCGGGGAGCCACATGCATGAGACACAAGGAGAAAACAGAAATGGAAGAGGACAGATAGACTACTACGAAGTTTGCTTTTTGCATAACAAACTACGAAAACGACCGGAATACGCATCACAAACAACTATCAAAATGCTTATACCATCTCAGACCCGAAACTTCCGACGCATTCCCCTTTTTCCATATCCAAGCCCGCCGGGAGGGGGTGCTCCATG
Organism: Amoebophrya sp. A120; assembly: GCA_905178155.1. Classification (NCBI taxonomy): domain Eukaryota; class Dinophyceae; order Syndiniales; family Amoebophryaceae; genus Amoebophrya; species Amoebophrya sp. A120. The sequence continues at coordinate 2,224,260 of CAJINV010000014.1, read as the reverse complement.
GCCTTATCATAACGCCAAGTCTCCCAAGCAGCACGCAGAAGTATGAAATTGGAAAGACTGGAAGTAGTTCCATTTGTGAAGCCCAGGAGTGCGCGGTCGATTTGTCATGCGTAAATCATGCAAAACGCTTCAAAAATAGAACCCCTTCCAACTTTTCCAATTCATACGGCTGCACTTCTTCCGGTACCAGTTGCAGCGCTGTTTTTCCGGCATCATCCGGACCAGGGACAGCACCCCGCTCTGCACGTGTTTCTTCGATTTCTCGACCATCTCGATTTCGTAGTGGCGTGCGCGAGGTCAAGAAGTAGAACGCGACGGCAAAAATGATTTGAGTAGTGGTCTACCACAGAACAGAAAGATGAAGAAGTGAGTAAAGTTGTAAAATGCGATAAGACTTAAGATAGTCCGCAATTTCTAATCCGCTGGAAATGTCATGGCTTAGCGATATGCATCTCAATGGTTGTGCTTTTTGGATTTTGCCGAAGGTTTTCGAACCATGAGAACCAGAGGACCACTTGTAATCTGTAATGCGGATTCTATGAAGTTTCGTCATTTGTAGTGCGGATCTAATTCGGGCCAAGATTTCCATTGTAAGACTTCGACTGCAGTGCGGAACTACTTCGAGCCAAGAGCTAGAGGAACTACTTATTTAGACCCGGGATTTCGATTTATCTGCTGCAGACATCGCGGAACGGTTTATCTGGAAGAAAAGGGGACAAGTAAGAGCAACCGCGCCAAGTCTGCCCAATTACTAGGCTTCGAGCAGCTGCCGCACAGGTTCGTTATTTCAAGCGGGGTTCATGTTGGTGTCGAGACACAAAAAAAATCAATCATCGTGGTCTGTGGCGCGCAGTAGGAGGATAAAACACTCTGCTCGTCAGCAGAGGAAAAGCATCTATATCGAGGTAGAAATATATTTGTAGTACTATCGCGTGCTGTATATTTATAAAAAGCTCGCATGAAACCTACTCCGCGTCGTGTCTACAGCAATAGGTGGCCAGCCCATGCTGCAGATACGGCGTTGAGATCGGTCGTTTTAAAAAACAGCGAGCGAAAAACCGTGGCTGCAGGGGTATTCGGCTTCTAGGAGTCTAAAAGTTGACGCATTCGCTTTTGGATGTATCAGTCAACGCTTCTTGCTAGGCGACTACCTAGAAAAAAAACATCAGTTTCGATTTTCTATCTAAGTTGTCATTTGTATTGCCAGAGGGCTGGTCTCGAAGTGCTCGAGATCAGCAGCAACTCCTCAAAAATTTCAACTACTTCTTCGACCCGGCATCCGACTTCATCGCGGATTTCGGTTCCTGGCCCGGCGTCTTCGCTTTCGCAGCTTCCTTCTTCGCCGACTGCGGGGTGGTCGGGGTTTTTTTGTCGGAGTTCGGAGTGGATTTCGACTTTCCACTCTTCGACCCACCACCCGGAGTACCAGCCGGCTTCTTCACCTCCTCCTTCTGCGACGCAGCGGGGGATTTCTGGGACGGGGTGGCTTTTAACTTCTTCATGACGCTGCCCGCGCCCGCAGCAGCGGACTTCCGTTTCTTTTTCATCGATTCGGGCGTAGAGTAGCTCTTCTCGGCAGAGCTGATGCCCTTTTTCGACGCGCGCTGCGGGGTGCCACCAGAAGACGTCTGCTGAGATTCGAAGTCGGTTGACTTCTGCGTCTCACCCGGGGAGGACATCTTCTGACGGTTTTCCAAAAAGTTCAAACATTCCAGAGCGTTCCGGTGCGGGAGGCGCGACGCCTTCATCGGACGATCACCCGTGCCCGGGGCCTCGACGTTCCGCAGGCGCGGCGGCACCAGCTTGTCTTCGGAATCCGAGGGCAACAATTTTTCCTTCTTGCCGCCGCCAACATTTCCCTTTCCCGCCTTTTTCCCCGCAGCCACCGTGGTCTTGTTGCCCAGCTTCCGCATGTTCTGACGGTGCAACGCCGAAAAGGGCATGTTGGAGGACTGCTCATCATTTCCATAAGCCTCTTCATCATCCACAAACTCCTCGTCGGATTTCGACGGCTTCTCATCGGAGTCGTTTTCCTCCTCCTCGTCGCTACGAAAGAAAGCGTCCAAGGAGTCCGCATCCTGCTCCTCGAAGTCCGAGGACGCTTCCAGGCGCAGATCCGAAGACTTTTTCTCCTTCCCCTTGCCCAGCGGCTGCTTGGCAGCGCGGGACTTCTCCTTGTTCAGCTTCTCTTCCTTGGAATCGCGACGTTTGTCCGGCAACGCGAGGATCTGCTTCGCCGCACGGGCAGCCGAGGAAGTGGATTTCTGCACGCGGTGGTTGCTGTGGGAGCGCTTTTTGCGGGGGGGCGGAGAATCGGACTCCGAGAGAACGCCCGTCTTCTTCTGGCGCTTGGTGTCACGGCGGCTGCCACGGGCGCGGCGCTTCTTGTCCTCGGAGCTCGACTCGGCGCGGGAGCGGCGGGCACGGTCCTTGATGGCCAACACCTGTGTGTGCGATTTGGAAAATTGAGAAGCTTCTCATGCGGGCTGGGGAAAGATTGGCTCTTGTGAGTCATTCGATTCGCGATACACATGACAGATTCGATCTATGTGCTAACACCGGGAAGAAATACGCATAACAGATTTATTTATACCGAACGCTTGCTCCGCTTGGTGTCCTTGATCGGCAGAGAGCGCTTTGTCTCGCGACCACGCTTGTAGGTGCGCTCCTCCTCGTCGTCCGTGGTCTGGTCGTTGGTCTTGTCGGAGTCGTCGGCTTCGGACGTGGAAGTGTCCAACGTTTTGCCCGTGTTCTTCATCATCTTCTTGAATTCGGCCACCGCCTTTTTGAACTTCCGCTTCGCATTCGCCCGCCACCACATCAATTCGGCCACCGCCGTGCGTTCATTCGGCGCCTTTTCGTTCCCCTTGGGGGGCTGTTTTAGTTGTTGCGGGGAAAATTTAAACTCTCAGGAACATGGAGATTTGAACAAAAGCACATCGCGCATTCTAAAAAGCCGAAACTTCAACCACTCTCGTGCATGACAAACTCACAAATATGAAGACGGGTATAGATGCTTATGCGTGCGTATCGGTAATTCCCATGGTTCTGTACAAGCCCACCGCCTGCGACGGGTGGCGGATGGCCCGTTGGACGTTCTGTTGGTCTTCACCAAACAAAAGCGCCACCCATTTCGTGTGAAAGTTCAGCTCGATGTCATCCCAGCCACTGAGGGATTTTGGGTTGGACAATGGAAATTTGTGATGCTGTCTGATACAAGATTGCGAAATCTCTCATGCTATTTCGTAAGGGGGGCCGGCAACGCTGATAGTAGGGACCGACGCGAGTCTGTGTTGCTATTTCTAAAGACAAATGACCTGCACCGACCGCCCCAACATGCGTCTTCGCATCATGTAGTAGATCAAGAAAAACAAAAAAAACCGAATTTGTCATGCTGAAGCGACGGTCTACGTTACTAAAAAAAACCAACGGAGATAAGTATACTTCTTGTATTTTTCGCCCGAGAAGATCTGCCCGCCCAATTTTTCCTCCGGCCGCTTTTCCAGCTCATCCAGCGCCTCCTGGCAGTCGGCAATCATCTCGCGGAGATCCTTCGGCGTGTCGTACTGCAGGCCCAGCGACTTCTTTGCCTTCCAGAGTCTCGAGGACTCCTTCCGCTTCTCGCCGGCATTCAAACTGGAATAATCTCCAGTCATCTTGGCGTTGTGGACGATGTTGGCGCGCGACATCTTGCTTGAGTGAGGGACCAGCAGAAGACGCAAATATCCTTGCGAAAAACAACCACTCAGCCGCCGGATACTCGTATATCAAATCAAACGAGACCACTACTTTCATGCGCTTATCGATTATCCCTCGGCTGCGTGGTTGTTTTTCGGATAAGATTGCCGACGGAAAGTCGGTGCAGCAAGTGGCTCTACGGAGGAGGTTTCTGCGCGTCTAGCGAAGAAGATGTTCTAGAAGTAGTTGTATCCGAGTCCAGGGGTCACGGAAGAAGTAGTTGAGATCACTTGCGCGAAGCAAATGATAGAAGCCCTGGCTCGTATGAAGATGGAGTTGTTGTTGTTTTCATTTTTGCGGCGCTGCTGATGCACATGATCCACACGCAGGAGCTTCGAGGATCACGATTCCGATCATGCGGAGGGATGGTGCGATTTGTGATGCGCGGTCTGGACCTGTTTCATTCTCGATCGATATTTTGACTGACATGAGCGGGACATTCTGAGCCAATTGCCACCATTTGCATGACAGATCTCGATCACAGCACTCCGATCGCCCAGCAGGCTGGATTTGGCCCTGGCATGCCTGATCAACCCAGATTTTCTAGAGCTTCCCGGATGAGCCTTGTATTTCGAACCTGGATGGGGTACTTAGCAAAAATTTGAGTTTTTTTGTTGTGAGGTGGGGCCAGAATGCGGCCTAGCACCCTTACCTCAGCCGACGCTCCGGATAGCACTTAATTAGCTTACGTTCTGCCTTCCTAACTAGATTAACTAACCTATAGCTGAAGCAACCGATAGCTAGAGTCGTCATATGTAGTTTCGACATAGACACTTCACGAGCAACATGCAAACTCACTTTAAAAAAATTCTGCAAGTTCACACCAAAAAAAAATCAGTGATTTTTTAGTATCGCCACAGTGAAACAGTTTTTTCCTTCGATATCATTGAAAGTCCTCTGTCACCAACCATGCGATCGTCCTATTCCTCTTCCTCCGCAGCCGGGGCCGAGCAGTTTCCACCCGGAAAAATCGCGCATGGTCTGGCTCCGTCCACCTCGCAAGAACCGCGTCGGGGAGGTCGTGAAGCAAGAACTGATAGTCAACTATTCGCCCGCGAGGAGGCGCTCCTCTTGCGAGAAAAATATCACGACCAACAGCAACAGGTTGTGCTATCTGCAATCGCAACTCCACCATCTAGTGCAACTTTCGCAGCAAGAGGAGCCGGACCTTCGTTTCAGCTGAAGCACTCCCGAGACAAGCTGCTGTCCACGTGCTGGGAAGAAGACCTGCTCATCGACCATTCCTTGCAGAAACGGAGGGAGCTGAACGACCCCACGAGGAGCGCATACAGGACCAGTTATTTTTCGAGCAAATTGCAGAAATTTCTCGCGGACAACGCCAGTGACGAGGACGGAGAGCGAGTGGATCACGAGGTGGACGATCATGACTGGAACAAGCTGGATTATCATCAGGATGTCGATCAAACACACGAACAGCATGTCTCTCTTGCGCAACAGTCCGCGTATTTCGCCAAGCGCAGTGCGGGGAAGATCGCGCGGCGCACCGAGGGACAGTTGGCGCTTGCTGGGCATCAACATGTTGCAGCTGGACGACGTTTTCATTATCGCATGGAGCCTACAAAAAGTGGAGGGTATACCGCGTATGAGCGTACCCAGGAAGATCATCAGCGGGTCCTGCCGCATGACCTCCATCATCAAGGAACTACTACGAAACAAGATGCTGTTGATCACGACGTTGTCACAGATGTTGAGCCTGAAGCTATTGCCGTGCTGGAAGAACTGCTCAAGTACCGGCAAGGAGGTACAGAACGGATGAATTTTGCCGGAGCTCCTGCAGAAGGTAGCTCGATGGGGAACTTCTACGCAAAAGATGGACAGACGGTTACCAGGCAGAAGAGGCTGGCAATACATGCGCGAAACAACAAGCAAGTAGACCAACGCCAAACTACATTCTCTCGACAGGAACAGCAGCAGCCACTCTATCTCGGTCCTCAGCCAAAGCAGGGAATGCTGTCCAGTGTCGAATCGACGCCGAGTAAAAGAACGGAAGCGAGTAATATGACACCGTCTTCAGCTCTTACCAGTGAGAGAAATCTTACCTTTTCAGTGGGCGGGACTTCCTCCCTCCAAGTTTCCCGGGCAAAGCTGCAGCTGCGGGCGAAGGAGAGGGAAGACCTGGATGTTGTGAACGATTTCTTGAACAGAACTGGCGACGAGAATTTTCACTTTCTACGACAGGAGCAAGATGATAACTCTCCATACGTTGGTCCATTCAGCAGGATGAACGCTGGCGACAGAATCAGTAGCGGCAACATGACATCAAACCCCTCCTCTTTGTCTGCGACACCGGACATTCTCAGGAGCAAAAATACAACAAGAGGTCGCGCCCAGATGAACTTCGTCGCCGCAGAAGGAGGTGCGGATGAAACACGACACCCGGTTGTTCACCAACCGCCTCAGCAGCTCTTCTACGCGGAGCCTGCGAGTACTAGCATGTTCGAATGCATGCCAAATCATCGAGAGGACTTTCTCACCCGAACCGCTTGTAGCGCAACACCACCCCCACCTCCAGGACGCGTAGCGAATAGGCTTTCCAAGAGCAGCAACATTCTGAAAAACGCTAAAGCGGACCACCGTCGTACATCCAAATTTGAAGAACACCTGAAAAACAACAGCCACTGGTGGCAGGACAGTGCTTTGGTTGGAAAGTACACACGAGTTGCAAACAGGTTTTTCCTTTTGAACCGCGCACCGAGAATCCTCCACCGCTGGCGGTTTTACGTATCGCGAAAGGAGCAACTCTGCGAGGATGAAAACGAAGTAGACGATCTTGAACACACAAATGTTGCAGAAAGCACCGCATTGCGTCCTTTTGATGCCACCAGCGAACGGCACAGCCACAGAGTGATAAACGAGGCGCATTACGAGCATGAAGACGCGCAAACCGCCCTGCTCAAGACCGCCGGCGACCACGATTTGACGAGCACCGCTTTCGGACTGCAAACAGCTTTCGGGGTGCTGGACTCCTCGACCAAAATCAGTTCTTGGCTGCTCCACCTCGACCGTGCCGAAGAACAAGCCGCGATTGCAACCAGCGGAAGGCAGTATCGCGCGAAGTGGCGACCTTTTTGCACTGCCGTCGTCCGTTTTGTCAACAGACATTTCCGGAAACACGGTTTGGAGAGCTGGAAATCGGGGAGAGTGGTGCAACGGGAAAGTGCGAAGAAGATGACTTGTCTGCTGAATCTTTTGAAGCAGAAGATGCACACGGAATTGGCCTGGGGGTTCCGCGTGCGGAAATTGGCAATGTTGGCGGTGACGGGGTTGAGGGAGAATGCTGTAGAGAGGAGGGGGAGAAAAACCACGAGTGAAAGAAATGTCGTTCTTGTCCAGATTGGCGAAACTACCAAAGCGGAAGTCGACAATGACGAAAACTCTCGCACCTCGTCCCCACAATTGACATCGTCTTCATTCGACTCGGACGGCTCAAGTAGTTGTATCCCCAGCGGACCAGAGTCTGATGAAGACCTTGCGTTCTCCCCCTTGGTGGGTCACAAAGAAGCAGGGAGTAAGTCGAGCGCCGCGCCAGGTCGAGCCGATGAGCGTCTTCTCGAAAGTGGCACTGCTCATCCCCAAGACTACAACGACGGTGAGGACAATGCGGTCAAAATAGAGACCATCTTGTCCCAGTACAATCCCTTTCAGACCACCAAAACCGCGAAAAAGAAAATCGACGAGATACGGAGGAAGAAAAGGAAAACATCAGGCGAGCGAAAGCAGCGTCGAAGGTCGAAGTCGTCCAAAAGTAAGAACACCTCGCAAGAAGATGAACTACAGCCAGCATCTAAAGGAAACAAAACTTTCGGCCCGCGCCCTTTCCTTCCGTCGTCCCCTCCCCTCACCGAAACCGACCGCGTCAAAGACCAGCAAAGGAGGGCCTTCTTTCGCTGGAGGCGGGGTACCATCGGCGTGGAGGCGCTTTCCCTGTCCGCGTGGCGGTGGGTGGTGAGGACGGAGAAGGTTGCGAGCTTGCTCCGGTGGAAAACGCTGAACCACGTGGCGAGGATGCGGAGTTTGTTTGTCTTGCTGAGAAAAGGATTCCTCAGTTGGAAATTAGCGCACATGCTGTTCATCGAACAGGGAGGTGTTTCGACGCCGCTGATGTTATCCTCCTCCTCCTCCGCTGCGTCTTCGATCGCAGAAGGGGGGTTCTCACCGTTGCTAGCCTGCAGCTCTCCTCCGGAAGCAGGAAAACTCGCGTTGCTGCGGCCCAGTCGCTCGGAGAAGCAAAGCCTTCAAGAAAACTGGTCGCGGATGAACACGCGGAGTGGACGACCCCACCAGGAAGCACTACATGGAGAACTGCTTTTCAATCGGCCGGCTTCTTCGTACAATCGTGTCCCGTTGGCGAAGCGAATGCTGAAAAAAGCGGTCCTGAAGTGGCGCAGTGGGATGCGATTTGGGTTGTTGCCTGAAATCAGCGTGTTTCACGCGGAGATGGTGGGACTCGAAGAGGACGCGGAGAAAAAAGTGGAAAGGCATGCGAAACGATTACGGTACTTTTGGTTCTTTTTTCTTACGCCCATATTTTGCTGGCTGATGTGACCTGTCATGCCTGATTTCACCTTCAAAATGCACGTAGTCTACTAGGTCGGTAGGTCTAGAAGCTGGAACTATGAGGGCGGGAACTGCTGCAGCACCGCTGTTACTCTGTGTTGCTGCTCAACAACACTGTGCTGTGATGGCGCAAGACAATCGTCATGAACTTCCACCACCAAACCACCTCCAGGAATCTCCTGAACCTGCGAAAAGAGCTGGCAGATGGTCGAGACGAGGTTTTGTCCTCGATGAGACAAGCGTCGAATTCCACAGTGGGCAGCATCTACTTCCGGAGGAACGTACCATCCAAGGGAGTGCCGCCGCCGACTTCGCAGCAGTTCTTGTTTTCCTCCGATTACTTCGCGTCGGGAGAGAGGAAGGAGCTTGTGCCGACGCAGTCTATTCAGGCCGGCAGTTCCTCGGCTGCTTCAAAAGAAAGCGCAATAGGGGTAAGTCACGAAGCTGTAGGCGGGGCCAGGAAACGTTCTCCAAATTATCATGCAGAAGAAGTTACAGGCCCGGCTGGTGCTGCTCTTCCGAGAAAAGCATCCTCTTCGTTGTCGACACGAACAGCCAGCAGTAGGAGCAGCAGGAACACGCGGGAACAAAAGAAGCTTCATCTAACCGATCTCGTTCGAACGGCCACCGGTGTGGTTGAAGATGTAGTTTCCGTATCTGCTCGAAGTGAAGACACAACTGATGCAGGTGTTGGACACGTGGTAGGAATGGATTCCGGAGCAGCTGCAGCAGGCGATGAGCACACATTAATTTCGGCAACAGCTGCAACCGGTGCAGATCGACAAATAAAAACAAGCACTTACATCGACCTCCTCGACCCGAATCTGCAGGCCCGCGTTGAAGCAGAGCACGAAAAAAAGCTCCTGAAGCAGCCGAAAAAGAAAAAACCTCTCTTGGCGAAGAGGTACGCGAAGGAGCAGCAGGCGTTACTGGTTCAGAAGATCAACGAGGAGCTGCAGGCGTCGCACCAATCGCAACCTTTGAAACACGCCACGGAAAGAAGGGCGCTGTTGAAACGGGCGAGCGACACGAGGCGCCGGAGAGACCACGACGACAGGAACTTGAACGCGAAAAGCAACGCGGAGGGTTTTCATCCTGTAGAGGACGGCACCGAAGAAGACGACGCTCTTCGCGAACAGGATGTGATTCTTGATATTGGCATCGCTGGGAACAAGCACCTCGAACCTTCCTCCGCGCAACTCTACGCCGCCTTGGACATGCTGGAGAATGCGTCGCAGGACATTCAGACACTGCGGAAGGGTTACAAGAAGCAAATGTCGAAGGACATTCTGCTTCGGGACATTGACAACGGGAATGATCCACTGTCCATGGCGGAATTGCTGAGGAGCCAGATGCGGGATGAGGAACAGGAACAACGTGCAGAATTGGAGCAGGAGCAGAGAGCGCAGCCAGAACGAGCTACAGATTCCGAGCTCATATTTGGGAAGATAAGAAAAATCTCATCTTCGCTCCCTTCATCACAGCAGCGTCAAATTTCGCGAACTACAGATCCGGACGGTGTGGTCTTACTTGGGGGACGCGAGAGGACTTCGACAAGTGCAAGCCAGAGCCTTGGCGCGGTTGCGGATCTTCGAGCTCGGCAAGAGTTGCAAAATAATTACGCGGATGATGAGATGACGATGACAAAGTTCTTTGGCCACGAGAATCACGCCTCCTTGTTCCAACGAAGGGATGAGGGGAAGGAGCGTGCTGTTTCAAACTCAATTGGAAACAAGCAGGACGATTTTTATGCTGGTGATGATGATGTATTGCCGAAAAAGCGGGAGCGGGAGCAACATCGGGTTGCTGGTAGAGAACAAATGAAAGTGGTGAAAACAGCTCCAGCATCTGGCAGAAATGCTGCTCCAGGAACTGGCAATAAGAATGGCGCTCAGAGCAGTAAAGTAAAGAAGAATGGCTTCCGTCGGAACCATTTTGCTGCTTTTGACGAAGACGACTACGCTACTGCGCTGAAACACATGACCTATTTGGAACAGAGACGCGCGATTCGCAATGTGACGCAAAGAGATCATGCATCTTCTAGTACGATCGTACCCAAAAAAATATCAGTTGAAGAATATCCTGTTTCTACCTGCTCGGTGCGGCGGGTGGACAAATGGACGGCCAAGTGGACGCTCTTCTTGGCTGGGTCATTCTGTGTTCAGTCGGTCTTGTCCTTGTCCATTTTTGGACCACCTTTCCTCCGGTTGACACACACACACACACGGTAGTGGTTGTCTGGCTCTGGTCAGCTCGATCCAGGGTCCTGTGCAGTACGGATCGACCCCATAAGCTTCACTGTGGAAGATCAGACTCAAAACCGTTCCACGAATCGATGGAAATACTGTCTGCGTGATGATCTAAGCACGACATGCTCAACATAACAGAAAAGTTCAAAGACTTCTGCTTCGGTGAAGAAGCGTCGTGTATAGTCTCCCATGTTCAGGAACGGAAAAAAATACGTGAGAACAGACCGCGAATGGACGAATACATAGGTCTTTTTTTTATGGACTTCGACAAAATTTTTCTCTGCCTGCTCTGCTGTGACATGCTGAGACGCACACGAAACGCGTGTCGCCAAGCAGAACAAGAGGCTTCATCAAGCGAATGACTTCACAATTGCAAAAATTCTTGTGGTACATCAGAAGCATTTTTATTGGAACACTCGGTGTCATTAGAGCGCTCTCTTTGCATCAAATCCTTCGCATCAAAGAGCAAGCAATTTTGCAACGCAAGCTGCTGCTGCCCCCCCCCAGCAGCTGCGTATTTTGATATTCCCCTCTCTCTCAGACTAAGAATAACCTGACCCTCGACGGCTTACTTAGTAGATTGCACCCTTGATAAAGCAGAAAATCAAACTATGGTGCCTCCTCCAGTTTCATCGGCGGGGTCGATGGACGAGCGCAGAAGTGCCATTGACGACGAGACTGACTTGCTTACTGGCCCTCGTGACATCAAGGATCCCATAATTACGAGCACGGCTAAACGACCAGACTTTCCCCACCACCCCTATCCATCTGGTGAGGTAAGTTTGTCCTTCACACATGAAGTCTCGCCCGCGTTTTCATCTTCAACTCCCACTGCAGCTGATGCCAACTCCTCCACCTCACTCTCCTCTTCGAAACCTCGAGGCCTTCTCCACGTTTCCCTGCGCAACGTTCGCCACGCAGATGCCAGTAAGGACCTCGAGGCCAAGCGACTTTTCGAAGTGATCGACAAAAACCGGACGCACTTGCGCGAATGGCTGCCCTGGCTGGACTTCGTGCGAAAATTCGAAGACGAGTTCTTCTTCCTAGACAAGACGAAATCAGACGGGGAAGCAGGCAGATCTTTCGTGCAGGTGATCGAAGTTCTTGTGACTGCTTCTAGCGCGGCTGCAGATGATGATGACGTCGCATCCTTTGATGTCGACGTGCCGGCAGTTGCCACAATCGCCGGTCTCTGTGGTTTCAACTTCATCGACCACGATCGAAGGATCGGCTACATTGGGTACTGGCTGTCGCAGGATTTTGAAAGGTGCGGCCTGATGACGAAATGTGTGGAGCAGCTGGTGGAGTATGGACGAAGAGAGTTTCAGCTGCAGCACTTCGACATCTCCTGTGCCGTCGGGAACCTGAAGAGCCAGAAGGTCGCGGGGAAGCTCATGGGGTTTCAGAAGTTAGAGGGCGTGAAAGACGTGGAGAAGTTGTACGGTGTGGAGCATGAGTTAGTGTCTTTCGTGAAAACCGTGGCTGATACTAAGCCGGACTATTCTGCGCGGGAAGCGCGGAGGGATTACCACATCAGAGATGTGATGCAGTAGGGGTGAAGTAACAGTAAGTAAGTTACGTAGAACAAAGTCGATCCGGATGAGCTGCTTATGTTGAGTTGGTTGATGAACTACAACTATCCTGCAAGCAAGGTACTCACATAGAGACAGTACGAAAGCCTGGTGGGGCCCGTCCAGCAGGCCCTGGCCCAGTAGTAGTCGCCACATGATGACGAGCATTATTTTTAACATGGACCACGCTGAACCCCAGGCGGGCGACGAGTTTGTGTAGAATAGTAACGAGATTCGAAAAGCTTCGCCCGCTCGGCGTGACAACGCAAACTTGCGCTAGAATGGGTAGTGGGCTTCGTGGAGGTGGTGGCTGAGTAAGCAAGGAAGGCGGCCCACTCCGGGGGGGGAGACCGGCCCCAACCCGTCCTGCAGGAACGCGCAGCCGCTTGCGCGAACTTTTTTCGCAGAGGCGCAGTGGTACTCGGTAGGGAACACACGCGAAGCCTTCGCTGGGGGATGGCGCCGCAGTTTCCCGGTCGCGGGGAAGACCGCCCCAAGCCCCCCCCTGTGTGCGCGCTTCTTTTTCTGCGTTGCATGTATGGAGGATCCGACTCATTTTCCTGTGTACACATCAGAACCACCCAGAGAGAAGAAGTCGCTGCGGCAGCGATGAAGAGACTAAAATCGCCCTCTCCTGCTTCCATGAAGAAACTTTTTAGCCCTTTGCTGCGCAATACCCCGCGCAGGATAGACGATGGCGATGATGACGATGATGATGATGATGATGATAAAAAGCAAATGATCGATCAGAAAAGATACTTAGCCAAGGACTTTAGAAGTTGCGCAGCCGGCCGCGCAGTCATGCCTGCTAGCCGGCACGCGAGATCTGCAGCAGGCAAGGCCCAGGAGGACCATGAAACGATGAGCAAAAAGGTACGTCGGGCACGTATGCCTGGCTTTGGTTCATACAATCGCCCCACCCTTTTCTATCCCCGTTTCATTTCCGAACAGCGACGCACCTAGTTTCTGCGCTTCTTTTTTCCACTGCAATCATTTACATTTACAGAAGTCCCAGCTTTTACCCATTGCTAGAAACTCTGCCGCTGTGTTGGCGCCGTCGGTCTTGTAACTCTCTATCACGTCGCGCCATCTCCTCCTGCAAGCGCAATTTCGCATCTAGTAGTAGAAGCTTGCGAGATACACTCCACTCTGCAACCAATGTCGAAGCCGGATTTTCCCAATCACCCGGATGAGAAGGGGCGAAGGGTGGACTTACTTCGGGGCGCCATGTACCACCGGCGCACGGGTTCGGAGAGAGAGAAGCGCGCCGACGGCGCAAACCCTGCGGAATGCATCTGGGTCGGGGACACGAAGGCCGCTAGCGGCCACGTCGTTTGCTGGTTCTTCACGTCGCAGGAACCAAAGGGACAAAAGGAGCCCGCCAGCGCTATGCTGGCGCGCGGGCGACGAATGGTGGCTGATATCAATCATGGCGCCCGGGGAAGTACATCATGGACTTGGACTACCGAGCCTCGGAAAATTTTATAGACGTGGCGGATGGGGCCTTCCGCGAGTTGCGGCCTGGCGTGACTCTGCGTCCGAACTATTTCAGAAGTATGTAGATAACAGGACGGCACCGAGCTAGAATCTGTAGATGAGGGCGAGCTTTTGCGAAGTCTCCGCGGCTATGTTATCGCTCTGCGTATATATTTTCCAAAACCCAAAGTCCAGGGCTGAATTGCGATTGCAGTACATTTTTCACGCGGCGCGCTAGCAGCTCCGTGCGCGTAGCCCTCTTGCGCACGTTCAGGGAGCGCCGCGTGCGTCGCAAGAGTTGTCTCCCCAGGGGCTGAGGCTCGAGCGTGTGTTGCGCCACTGGTGTGCCTGTGGTGTTATTAGAACGAAGTGGACACGTTGGCGTCTGTCGGCACTGTTGACTTCTGCGTAGGAAGCTGCCTCGCGATGAGTTCAAACGTGGCGCCCCTGCCTCGATCGTTCTATTTTCATCTTCCGCCCGGCTTTTTCTTTGCGTTAGATAGGGCGTCGCCACGCGCAACTCGTCGGCCCCTCGATCGTCGCTGTTATCCTTTGTCATCTGCTAGGCTTCAGCGTGTCGCCGCTTTCTGTCGCGGCGCCGGGTCGGTAGGTTCTAGCTATCGTTTACGCGGGTGCCTGTGCTTTCGTCTTTCGCGAATTGAGCGGAAGCTCCGTGCCACAACTTCTCGGACATGAATGATGGCGATGATGATGAAGATGATGACGATTTATTGAAGTGCGGGGGGCCCTCGCCCCCCCCCGCGCCCCCCCCGCCCTTGCGATATGATGACGATGATGGTGATGGCTGGACGTGTGAAATTTTTATGATGTTTTGCTGCCGTTTGGATATGTTGCTTGATGAACCGCCACAATCTCACGAATGATGACGACGATCATGATTATTATCCCCGCCCCACGTACACGATGACGATGATGATGATGATGAGGAAGTGCGGGGGGCCCTCGCCCCCCCCCGCGCCCCCCCCGCCCTTTCGATATGACGATGAGGATGGTGATGGCTGGATGTGTGGGATTTTCATGATGTGTTGTTGACATTTTGATATGTTGACTGATGAGTCGCCACAGTCTCAAGAGTGAATGACGCCTCTTCGCCCCAGTCTCTGATGTGAATGACGATGATGATGATAGAGATCATTCGTCTGCGTTTTCAGTGCAGAGTATGATTTTAAGACTGCGATGAAGATTTTAAGATTGAAATAGTGATGGCATGAGAGTGTATATAATTTTTTCAAGATGGAGACTATGAATGAGATTGAGACGAAGACTCCGAGATCGAGACATTGTGTCTAAGATCGAAGATTATGACTTTCGAAAAGAAGGTATGGCTTTGAGATCGCGAGAATGATTCGGGGATCGAGATGATGGATTATGTTTTTCTATATGAGATTATGACTTGAAGGTCGAGATAGTGGCTCATGATGATTCTAAGATTGATGATTCTAAGATCAAGATTGAATTTTGTGAATCTGAATGCTGTGAATTTTGTGAACTCCGAGCAAGTCTTATCATGATGTGCGACGAAGAAGAACTCAAAAAGTTCAGTGAACTCAAAAGGTGCACTGAACTCAAGAGATGCATTGAACTCAAAAGGTGCACTGAACTCAAAAGGTGCACTGAACTCTTTTGAATTTTTGTTAAAGTTGTAGATATGACTATCAATACCAAACGCAAAAGGTAGTAGGGCAGTAGCAAAGCGTGAGTGTAGTCTTGAAGAAAAAAATCAATATTAGCTCTGAAAGCGTCACTTCACCCAAGTCGTTGCTCACAGACACAAGAAGACAACCATGATTGTCCACGATGATGAAGATGATGATAATAGCACTACTGCGCATTTGCAGTCAGCTTTAATATCGTATCTGCTTGGTTTTCTAGGACTATTATTTGCTGTCAGCATTGTGAAGCACGAACACGATATAATGAATGATCAATTATGAATTAAAACTTCGACTACAACAGTAACTCGATGGCACAGCGACAAAAAGGAAAAGCATGACTTACTTTCTGTGCAGCGCACAATAAGAAAAGTGCACTCTCGAAATCGGACAGCACGACGGTCTCAATTTAGTTTTAGAGCTGTCTCTGCTTCTCGTCCTCTCTGCAAACGCGAGGCCGCAGTTTCCCAAGCCGAACGCTGTACATAGGACGGAATGATATTTGCATGCGTGCTATGTCTTTCCTCTTCCTTGTTTTCAGTCATTGCGCATGCTCAGTTGCTTGAACTTGATGGCTGCACTATTCGTGGTTTTTCGTATCGATCTTTTATTTTCATTTCGTTTTCCACCTCTTCCTCTTGTCTTCCGTAGCCATTTTTCATCTGGTTCAAGGGTTCATATCTCGCGGGTGGAAACCAGGACCTTCTTTGATTTCGCGCGCGACTTGTTGGATTCCTGTGGGACACTCTGACTCGCGCATCATACAGCACTATACGCCAAAACAAGATGGCGCCTCCACGAGGTTCGTATACTTGCACACTGTACTTACTGTGTGGCTGGTGGTTTCCGTGGAGCGGAGCAGGCGAGCTAGCGCCAACTTTCTTATTCGCGGAGAACGCGACTGACGCCTTGACCACTGACCGCTCTCCGCACTACAACCGCCACGACGACTCACAGCAAGTGCGTACGACCATTGTGGATACAACAGCGGAGTTCACGGATGAGGAAGTCAAAGATGAAGGCGCGGGCGAGTCGGGTTTCGTGGAGAAATCACTATCTGGCGACTCCAGTACTAGTGGAGATGAGTTAAAAGCACCCTCCACGACGAGAGCTGCCGCGAATGGCAAGACCACGGCGCACGGGGATTACAGCGTTGCCGTGGAGGGGTTGGGAGCGGAGCGGAGCGGAGCGGAGCGGAGCGGAGCGGAGAGGACACGAGGACGGCTCGGGTCGGATTAGGTGGAGGAACGAATGAAACTACGGAGTCCACAGGCGCGGCTGAGTCGTTTCTACTAGTCACAAGAACGGGACCCACAGGAGTACTAGCAGCCGCTGCCGCAACAGGACGAGCATACGCGGCACGATGGTTTGGGCGGGCCAGCACCGCAGCGAAAAATCTCCGAGACGAAATAGTCCAAGAAGCAAGAGACTTACAGGCTAAGTTCAACCTGAAGATTATACAAACCTTCACTGTGTTGGAAGAGGTTGGGAACCATATCATTAACGAACAGCATCCCGAGCTCGCGTCAGCTGTGGATTCGATGACATCAGGCCTACACTTCATCCAGGACCACATCGACATGATCAAGAGTGCGAGATGGAAGTTTTCGCTTTGGACGACGCTGCAACATTTGTTTTGGGAGAACCAAGGCGTGCTCAACTCCATCGAACACCTGCAAGTTTGGACGGGCGAAGCTTCCCATGATCGCGAGGTCGACATCAGCGTCAGCGACAACTTGGTCTTCGAAAACCACAAGGGGGTCACAGTTGACGAGCAACATGAACGTGCTTACTTCAGTCTGGACCAACGGCGGAAAGCAGAACTCTACCGCACAGCCGTTTTCTCTTACTGTGTTTACAAGTTTGGCCGGATTGACGTCATCAAAAGTGCTGATAAAAATCCTTTTGAAATAAAAAGTGCAACAGCGGGAGAGCATCATCATCTGCTGATGAAAGACTCGGCTGGAGGAGACCATGGACGTGTAGACCACTTCGCACACGTTGTGGAGTTTGGTCACTATATCGCGGCAACGCATGCTCATCCTGCGTACATGATTTTGCGAGACGACTCGTTGCAGGCTGTTGTTGTGGTTGTTCAAGGGACTGCAACCCTCGGAGACGTCAAAACAGACGCACACTTCGGAAACTGCTGGGTGAAGTTGGCGGACTTCGGCGTCGGCGACGAGGACAAACATCACCATTTCGTCGACAAAGAAGGGCGGGTGAAATACAACTCACATCACCCGGCCGTGCATAAACACCACGACAAGAACGAGCACCACAATCATCACGAGGACCACATCTGTGCTGAGCACAATAGGGTACACAATCCAGACCCCAAGACGATGATAAGGGTGCACGAGGGTTTCTTCAAAGCAGCGCACTACATCAGCTACAAGACGTTCAATGATGTGCACGCCTTGATGTTGAAGAAACACCCCAATTACAAAAGCGTGATCATCACGGGGCACTCTCTCGGTGCAGGAGTAGCGCAGCTGGTGTACGCGATGTGGCGCGGTCAGAAAGTGTTTCACGACATCGATCACGCTCGTCGTGAACAAAAGAAACAAAAACATACTCAAGCCGAGGACAAGCATGAGCACGACCATCACCCTATCGAAGTCAAGTGCTACGCCCACGCGAACCCGGGCATGATCAGTACCCACGCGCAAATGCACCATTTGAAGGAAAAGGCCAAGAGCAAGGAGATCATCGAGGACCGTGACGAGCTTTTCCCGGTGAAATCGTTTCTGTCGGTCATATGCACTTCAAATACAACGACTGGGTCTAGTAGTGGAGTTCGCTTGTTTATTGTCTGCAATTGAGATACGGGACCGTCTTCGAGTCGAAGATGGTCCCGTATCTGGATTGCACGCGTAGGCCTTACGGGTCTATCGAAGGCTTTTCAATGCTTATTCTCCAGTGGAAGTTCGCTCAGTGTGTCGAAAGAACTGGATAACTTTGAATGTGTACCAATGTAAACACACCAGATTTTGTTGTTCGTGTGACCCAGAAACAGAATTAGCATCATGGACGTAGACGTGCAATTTTCCAGCAGATTCAGACATCATATTTGCAATGCATAGGTGATTGCCGGTGACGATATCATCCCGCGTGGGAACTACCCGCAGCGGATGCTGAAAATGGCTGCAACGGCGCTCGAAATCCTATCGGACGAGCCGGTTTCCGAAGAATGGACGATCGAACATGCCCGCAACATCTGGACGAAAGTCGACGCAGCCCAATCGAAAGTACTACACACCAAGAAAGATGCTCAGTCTGGTGGTGCATTACCCTCGGGGCAGGTGATGCTCTATTTGCCAGGTCCTCCAGAACCAGAACCCGCAGCAGCAGAAGAAGGGAAAACAGGACACCAGGCAACAGATGGTGAATCGTTTCCCTGGGAGCCTGCGAAAAGTGTGGCTGCTGACGGCGAGGAGGAAAAGCAGAGAAGCCGTATGGCGGAAAAATTCGGCTTCGCGTTTGTGGCTTCAGCCACTGTTTTGAATCCCATTATTGGAATGACCGGCTTTCTTTCGCATAAGTGTACAAACTACATTGCGAAATTGGCAAAGCTCTTTGTTAGTGACGAAACTGGGCTGCTGCTCAAACAAAGTACGCGTCCTGCGTAATCGTTTTTCTGTCACTCGATTAGACGCGACGCAGCATTCTGTGACACAGAATCTGCGTCGCCCTACGGAACAACCCATGTTGTTTCAGCAATTTTATACTCCTTCGGAAAAGAAAACGACCATCTTAGATAAGCCGACATTACGCTTGAGCAGTAATTTCCGTTGTCATTGCGACAGGCAACTACTTTATATGCTAGCTACCTAATTTATAATTGTATCATCCCTGCTGCAAGAACACAACTTCCTTGTCGTTGCAGCAGTGGTGTTCGATTATTAGTGACGGCAGATCTTTCCGAAAACATATCTGTTGGCAGAACTGTTAAAACCGTAGCCAAAATTTCTCTACAGGTAGATGCAGTTTATTCCACGTGCTGAACACATCTGTTTCAAGATTGTATTTCTGTTTCACCACCGCTAGCAGGAAGCAATATGCAATTTTTACTGCGCACGTGATTGTCCTCCGATGTAGACAATATCCGTGCCTTTTTCAGCGTTTGCGTACGGCTCTGCATCTATGGCCCTCCACGGGTTCGGTATATTTTCGAAGGTTTTTTCTATTTAACCCGCAGCTGCACTCATGTGCGCCGATTCTAGTATATTGTAGAACGTAGAGGTAGATGTCGTTCGCCGCACACAGTGGGACTTGTCCGTTGTTTGTCTAAATATTCTTCACATATGCAGCACAAACTTCAGCAATTCGTGAGAGTTTTCGCATAGTTTTTTGCGATATTCGAAAATTTTCTCGAGGCGCTCGCCGTCGTGGTTCTGACATCATTCTGCCTTTCTACAGGCTAGATCTCGCATCGAGTTCTCGCGGAGTTTAGTAGCAGATCTGAGGTGCTACAGGTACAGCATTTCCAAGGTTTTTCACCTTTCTGTACTCGCTGCCTGACGACAGAAGTCCAATTGTCGAGCGCAGAAGAGAAGTATCAGTGCCGGAAGAGAGCACTCAGAATCTTTTTCCAGCGTTGCCGGCGCAAATCCCCGCTCGCTGAAGAATCTTGTTGCAAAAGTGACTACTTAGGTTGAAAACTAGTTTCCCTTTCAGGGTCGCTTCTTGCTAAAGCAAAAAACTAATTGTCCACGACGCTCCGTGTTCGGGTGTGTCTAAGCCTGACCATGTGTCTTCTCTTAGCGAAAGTGAATGGCTGTTCTACAAACCGCGTTGCGCAGCGCCCGTGCGTTCAGCTTGCCAGCCTATATACTAAAAAACGGCTACTTTTCAACCTGTTGGTCATGGAAATCGATCCCGCACACACGTAACACGATCGCCCCAAATGAAGCCTGTTCCATGATGAAAATGATTGAAGGTTCCGACTCAAATCGACCCCGTGGCACGCTGTTTCGTTCGGATTTTACCTGGGCCAGCCGTCCCTGGTAAAATCTTGAGCAGGGACCACGGTCCTGAGTAAAATCTTTAC